>JAYXIM010051428.1:0-11021 GCA_037575425.1 Anastrepha fraterculus | reverse complement strand
GCTTAATGCACGGAGCTGCAATTTGTGAAATGTGTCACAAAAACTGTGGTGAGGCATGCATTTAGGCGCACTATTTGAAGTTAACAAAACATTTATGAGTTTAATTAGTCAAATATGTAAAATCTAAAATTTGACATGGCCATGGGTGCAGGGAGCGTTCAGTCAAATGGAAACACTAAACCTTTTTGTTTGCTTATAATTTTGAGAATATTATTATTTCTCGCATGTGTTTTGTTAGTCTGCCGTTGAGGGGTCAGTGGTAATGAGAGTCATTAATAAATTTGTATTTTTGATTACTTTTTTAATACTAGTATTTTTCATTATTATCAATACATAACTTATTAAATTTACTTTATAAAGTTAATAGCTTAAAGTTATTAAATGCTAAATGCCGTTAAAGGCAAATACTGTGGGCAAAAAGTAAGGTGAATTTGGTTGTAAAATGAAAAATCTGTATTCATTCTTGTAAATCAATTTCATCCCCTTCAAAATATTCCCCTCTCGATGAAATACACTTATGCCAACGATTTTTCCAATCCCTGAAACATGCCAAATAGTCCATTTCCGGTATAGCCATCAGCACCTTCTTCGATTCAGCTTTTATCTCCTCAATCGACTCGAAACGCGTTCCCCGGAGTGGTCTCTTGAGTTTTGGGAATAGCCAGAAGTCACACGGAGCCAAATCAGGCGAATACGGTGGTTGCGGAACGATATGCGTGGAATTTTTGGCGAAATGGTCACGAAGAACGAGTGCAGTGTGAGACGGTGCATTATCGTGATGCAAAAACCAAGAGTTGTTGGCCCATAATTCTGGACTTTTTAGACGAATTGCTTCACGTAAACGACGCATAACGCTCAAATAATATTCCTTATTAACAGTTTGGCCAGGTGGAAGGAATTCATAGTGCACCACACCACGAAAATCGAAAAAAACTGTCATCATGAACTTTATTTTTGAACGACTTTGACGTGCTATTTTCGGTCTGGCCTCGCCTTTAGCACGATATTCGCTTGATTGGTCGGTTGTTTCAGGGTCGTAAGCATAAATCCAAGTCTCATCTCCCGTAATGATGCATTAAAGCTTGCCCTGATAGTCTGAAAGCATTGTTTCACACACATCAACGCAACGACTTTTTCCAAGAAATTGGTACCAAACGAGATTTGACTTTTCGTAGGCCCGAATGGTCTTTCAAAATGGTTTTCACAGATCCTTCTGATATTCCGATCATATCAGTAAGGTCTTTAACAGTCAACCGACGATTTTTGAGCACTAACTCCTTCACTTTATTGACGTGCTGGTCATCTGTTGACGTCGATGGTAGTCCGGAGCGCTCCAAGTCATCAACTCGTTCTCGACCCTCTTTGAAGTCTTTGTACCATTAACATAACATAATAATAATAATAATAATAAACATTTTTCTGCGACATGGTCGAATCACCAAATACCTTCTGCAACATGCTAAACGTTTCCGCAGCCGAAATTTCATTCCCCAAACAAAATTTGATGGCACTTCTCGGCTCAATCAAATCAGACATTGTAAAAATCGAAAAATGCATTCTTGGACGTTTGGTAAACACAAACGTAAATATATTACTGATAATGACATTCACATGAAAGTTGGCCCAGATGTTGTTAACAGTGCTGCCAACTCATGAAAAAACTAACTAGAGTGAAATTTTAATCCCGCGAAGTTTGACAAATAAATTCACCTTACTTTTTGCCCACAGTAGTATAGTAACACCCTTATTGATATTCTGCGCTCTAACATGTCCACACTTAGAAGCTGGACTGAGAGCAGGGGACTCTGTATAATCCCCGTAAAAACTGAAATAGTCCTCTTTACAAAGAAACATAGGCTTCCTATAATCTCCCCGCTATTTTTTAAGGGTGTGGAGATTCCTTTGAAAGAGAATGTCAAGTACCTAGAACTCATATTAGACAGGAAACTCACGTGGAAACCTAATATTGAAGAAAGAGTAAAGAAGGCCAACGTTGCATTATACACTGGCAAAAAAGCGGTCGGTATTAAATGGGGCCTAACACCTCGAGTTACACATTGGCTTTATACTTCTGTAGTTAGGCCAATTTTAATATATGGAATATTTGTATGGTGGCCATCTGCTCAAAAGGCGAGTTAGGCTAAAGTCATGACTCATGAGTAAGGTCCAAAAAACAGCTTTTTTATGCATCTCTGGCGCTTAAAGGATTACCCCAAACAAAGCGCTGGAAGTGCTAATCAATTGACCTTCTACTTGTTTAAGAGGAATTAGAAGTCGGGGCGATTTAAATGATGGGACAACATCAGAAAGTTTTTGGACTTTCGAAAGCCCCCCAGTTTCTAAAAAGGCCATTAATTTATCAAATAAAAAGGATATATGTGAGACCCTCACAAATTGTGTGTTGCAGTGTTTCTACTTCATTGAACGCCTCCTGTAGTTACATATAGTACACGAGTGTCCAGAATTTGATAATACATAAGGAGATTCATTCGAATTTGTATGTCAGCACCTAATAATTTAAAACGAGTAATTGAGTAGTAAGTGGTAGTAAGTGCACAGTTCTAAGCCGATTTGTTGGGATTGTTACTATTATTGAAACATAGATATGTATATAAGCGGGTTTACAAGCTTGTTTAGTGCAAGTCAATATGAATGATGGCCATCGTAACTGAGTGTGTGTGTGCGTGTACACATTTAGGCACTGGGTATTGTTTTCTCATATCAGTGGGTTGTCGGAAAACTTCGCAATCAATTTATGCAGTAAAAAGCTTCTCCGCATGAGTATCGATCACACCTTGACCAGTGAACACCGCAATGAGTTTGAAAATTGAATGGCGTGGGACTCCCACCACCTTAAGCGTTCTGTTAATATCGTATTTATAATACCTTAGAAAGTATGGCAAACCAAATAATTGGCTGCCTATATAATTTATATAAACTGTGTATTAAGAACCAAATATAAAGTTATTAAACTCTCCGTACAAACACTTGGTATTACTATGGATTAATTTCTGGTCTATGTGCGATCTACAGGATCGACGAAGTCCAACCTAACCTAACCTTGGTCACGCTATTATCACTAATTCTCATACTCTCCAAGACGCGCACCTAGTTTCCGTTCGTCTTGTAATTTTTCACTCGACGCTATGCTGCCGGATCTTGAGGTCCAATGACAGCATTACTTTACTACAATATTTCTTCAAAGACGAGGCGGGCGCCAATGTAACAGTGAAGGGGAAAGTTGTCGCGACTTGGTAAACGACTTTTTGTTGACGGTGTTTCAAGCCCCTGAGCTCTACAACATTGCCCGTGAAACAAAGGATTTATTGCGTCGTCATGTCAGTAAGCTCTTTATCTCTCGTCTCGTACCAGTGGATTGGCCACCAAGATCGTGTGATATCACACCGTTGCACTTTTATTTGTAGAGGTTAGGTTAAATTGCTGTTCTAGCTTAGGGCACACTTGACCAAATATTGAAAATTCGTCCGTTGTGATGCCATACATGGGAGAGAAGAAAGGAGAAAGGAAGGAAGAAGGAGCCTTGGGATTAGAGGCGATGATGACTATGCATTTTACGACGGTGGCTAATTTGCGTTCGTAGTTAGCTGCAACAAGCTACTGATGAACTTCACCAAATTTATGATAAATATTTAGACCCGCGATATCCGCAGGTGTATCAAAAAAATGAGAGCCCAGATGTCTAAATATTTGCCAGATGAGAGCAGGGCAACTAAGAAGAAGGTGTTGAGATGATTCCACCTCATCCTCTAGACCACTTCTGCAGAACGGACTTGACGCAATCCCAAGTCTCACGGCATGAACACCTAACGGACAATGTCCGGTAAGGATACGCACCAAGTTCGAGAGCTAGGGCTCTGTTAGCCTTAGGAGTTCTCTCGAGCGTCCTCGATCTACCCGTGCCCAGAAGGATCTCAGACCACGGGTTCTTAAGGGACCCCAAACCTCTCATTTCGCGACGAAACCGTCTTCAAAGTTCCCTGTCTAGCCAGCTCATCAGTTCAGCAGGTTTCCTCTATGCCGCTGTTACAAACAACGAGCCCAAGTCCCTAATTGCCGCTTGGCTCTCGGAGTAAATATTTACTTCCTTAACGGTAATTAACGAGGTAAGCAACCAGTCCACCGCTTCCTTAATTGCGGATACCTCCGCTTGGAAAATACTACAGTGGTCCGGGAGCCTAAATTTAAGTTTGATGGGAGGTTCCTTACAGAATACTCCCCCACCAACCCTTCCGTCCAATTTCGAGCCATCCGTGAACATGTTTGCCATGCCTTGCCGCCAAATGTTGCACCCCGCCCACTCATCCCTTAAATAAATAGAAAACGGCCCGCTCGGACTTAGCGCGGGTGTACAGTGATCCAGCACCATGTGAATGAACTCAAAATTTTTAAGGATGCTAGAGGGTCTGTAACTTAAGTCTAGCCTATGGCCCGAACATCTTAGTCTGATTACGGCGCGTACAGCGGTAGTTTTTCCCACGATGTCCACGGATGCCACATTCAGCATAGCGTTAAGCGCTAGAGTAGGAGTGGTACGGAGCACCCCACTGATTCCAATGTGGGCAGACCTTTGTACCCTCTCTAGCTTCTTAACTGAAACCATCCTTTCTAGCGAGTTCCATCAGACAAGGACTCCGTATATCAAGATTGGATTTATAATCGTATTATAAAGCAAGAAAGTGACTTTAGGCGAGAGGCCCCATCTTTCGCCGATAGCGCTTTTGCAACCATGCGAGGCGACTGTTGCCTTCCTACTTCCCTCCTCAATGTTTGGCTTCCACGTAAAACTTTTGTCAAGGATGAGTCCCAGGTACTTCACCTTGTCAGAGAGCCCCAATGGAGCGCCCGCTATTGAGGGGAGAAACACTCTAGGTATTTTGTAGAGGTATGTCAAACCTTAACGCTTTGTGGTTAAACCAATTTCGACTGAGCCATTGGAAGCCAACATTACTAAAGTTATGTATGAAACACCGACCGACCGAAGTCCTTCAGCGTGTGATTCAGAATTTGTGTTTGCGGATGGCCGAATTACGGCGCAGTTGCGGCAAACATTTTAAAAGGATTATTTTTGAAAAACAAATGTCATGAATGGTTCTACCCAAAAATGATAAAGATTGCCCAATCAATTTGAATTTTCGTTGGCTTTTTTCAATTTAAAATCCGATATCTCTAAATTGATCAGCCTTTATAATAAAATAAAATAAATAATTTTCGATTTTGTTGCAACTGGATATTCAAATACATAAAATTTTCAATACTGGTACTCATGTCTCCCATCTTGCCGACGAGTTCGGCCATTTTGAATATTCAGTTACTTGTTGACAGCTGCTTTGCTTGCCCGTGTTTCTGCTCGTCTTCGATTTTTACCTATTCAAAAAGATGGATCAAAGAACCTGTATCAAATTTTGTGTGAAAAACGAAATTAAGTGCGCGGACGCATTCCGAGTGTTAACTGTGTCATACGGAGAAGCAACGTTTATTGGTGGTACAAAATGTTCTCAGAAGGCCGAGAAGATGTGAACGACGAAAAGTGTGCCGGACGCCCGAGCACTTCAACAACAGACGAAAAAATTGATGAAGTGAAGAAAATGGTATTGACCAATCGTCGAATCATCATTAGAGAAGTTGCTGAGGACCTTGCCTTTAAATTTTTTTCAATGATTGGGGCATGAGTAGGGTCGCCACAAAATTCATAGCAAAACTGCTCAAATTCGACCAAAAGCAGCATCGCATGCACATTGCTAATGAGATGTAGGACTCTGTCCGGGACGAACCAAAATTGCTCCAGAGGGCCATAACTGTTGACGAATCATGGGTTTATGGTTATGACGTGGAAACCAAAACTCAATCATCTCAATGGAAGCTGCCACACGAACCAAGACCGAAAAAAGCGCGCCAAGTTCGGTCGAATGTAAAAGTTTTGCCTACCGTTTTCTTCGATTGCAACAGCGTTGTGCATCATGAGTTCTTGTCACAGGGTAAAACGGTCAATAAGGGATATTAGCTGCAAGTTATGCGCAATCTGCGGAAGCAATCCGCCAGAAACACCCGAATTTGCAGAAGAACAAAAACTTGCTCTTGCATCACGATAACGCTCCTGCCCACACATCGTTGCTTGACGGCGACTTTTTGGCCAAAAAGAACACACTAATGATGCCACAGCCACCTTATTCCCCTGTGACCTTTTCTTGTACCCGAAACTGAAAAGGCCCATGAAAGCAGGACGCTACGCTACGTTTGACGAGGTAAAGATGCCATCGAGGGAGGAGCTGAACAAGATAAAAATAAATGATTTTTTGAGGTGCTTCGAAGGTTGGAAAAAACGTTAGCACAAGTGCATAATATTTATTTATTTATTTATTCATTTCATCAATTTAATTTAAATTAAACTTAAATAGATTTCTAATACTAAAGCTTAAATATAATATATGGTAAACAATACTGTGAGATACATTGGTCACAATTTAAAAAGCGCATCTCCAGATTAAGTTTTGATTTGAAAGTCTGTCGTGAGTTAAAGAATATATCCAAATGTTTGCATCATTGGTTAGACTGTCTTATATAACGTGCAAGCGGTTCATTTCGACTAAAATTGGTATTGTGATAAGGTAAATGGAACATATTGCTCAGTCTTAGGTTACGAGTGAGACAATTAAAAAATATTAGCTCCAGCAAGAAGTCACATTTGATATGGTTCGTAACTATGTCCCTTATAAACATTACCGATGAAATGCTTCTCCGCATTTCTAAAGTTGGAAATGCTAACAAAAGACATCTACTTTTATATGCAAGCAATCTGCAAGGCCAACGAAGTGAATGAATAGCAAATCTATTGAACCGTTTTTGAACCTTCTCAATTCTTAAAGATGGACCCCTATAGAATGGACCCCAAATGATGCTGCAATATTCGAGGTTTGATCTCACAAGAGAAAAATACAAATTCTTCAGCGTAGAAATATCCTGGAACTCCCTTGAATTCCTTATTACAAAGCCAAGCATAGATCTAGACTTGGCAATCATAAAGTCTATATGTTTTGAAAACGACATTTTCTAAGTAAATCTCATCAGGATTACTTCAAAGGTGACAAAATAGATATTAATGAATAAATAAATAATTTTTGAAAAAAAACACAAAAAATTCGCGATACTCTTTGAACACACCTCGTACATACTTTTTCAAGGGAGTTCATACGAAATATTTTGCTTATAAAATTTCTTAGCCACACATTCAAATGTGCGTTTGTCGAAAGCTAATTAAAATTTAAAAATAGTGAACGTTGGTACATCGCCTTGGAAAAGCGGCTATGTAGTCTTAGGAATATATCAATTTTTAACTACGGAAAATATTTTGCAATTAAAGGAAATCCTCCTGAAAGCATAACTTTAAAAGTGCCAGCTTCGAAGCAAAGCGGCATTAAATTTTCACTAAAACTCTAAAACATTTGCACGCAGCAAATTTGTTGAAAGAAAATATTTACCTCATTTAGGGCGGATTAAATTTCAAAATTTGCTGCTGTTACGTGCATTAAACATACACAAACAATAAACAACAAAAATACATAGCAGCATGAATAATAACAATACAGCAAACATTTTACATTTTACTACTCGGCCGCATGGAATCGAAGCTACACACTTTGGGAGATATGCAAATATTTATTATTAATTAAAAATTATAATGCACGCAAGTGAATGCAAGCACGCACACTAAGCACAAATACAGATACACGCACACTATGTAAATGCAAACTTCAGGGCTTGTTAGGAATATTCACAGCGAAAGCGAAGCACAAAAACAACCACCAATTTTTCGAAATTGTCAGCAATTTGATGAGCAACGCCTCAAACAACAATGACGGTGGCATCAACATCACCACCACCACCACCACCACCTCAATCGTTATCACTATACACTACCAAAATTTATAGTATGTACGTAGGTATATATACCTAAGTGTGTAGTAAACGACGCACGCCCCATTGTGAACGCCTAAAATGCTGCAGTAAATAGTCACAAAATTTCGTGCTTTCGAAAAGCACAAGCAATTCAATTTTAATTATACGCTTGATGCCAATGAATGTATCAATTCTGCTATGACTAACTGTGCGCAAGGGGTGCGATAAGGTGAGGGTGTGGCAATTTGTCATTGTTGTTTTTTGTGGAAGGGGCAAGGCAGCACTGGGCTGCGCAATGAATTGTCGCTATCGTTCAGGCAGGCGGGTGCCATTAAACCGAAACTTGATGTACAAAATTGATACTAAGCAAACGAACCAGCTTTAATTTACATCAAATAGCGAGCTTATTAAGACTTCATTTCATGTTGATAAACATCCAGAGATATGCACGTACATGCATACGCGCGTATAAAAGGTGGCAGCATCTAAGTACGTTGCGAATATGTTGAGGTGCAGCTTAGCGCAATTAGTTCAAAATAAACACAGGCGCACAGGAATAAAACGAAAAGACAAAATCAAAACCATTTTGAAAGGGTTGGAAAACGAAGGGATTCCAGCTGATTAATTGGATCGCTTTCTGCTCAATTACTACTCCTTCCGATTTGGAAGCTTCTCTTTTTTCGTGCCAATCTTTACTCCTTTCATGTGCGCGAATAGCCGGCTTGTAAGAAAACCAATTAAATCCTTTGGGAAAACCGCTTTGATGCTGAATAACGCCAAAGTGTGTTACTTCAAAGCAAATAAATCGCTCATCTTATTGCAGTTGGCGACGCGGCAGATGCTGAATTAGAGCTGAATTAGAGAAGAAATGTATTTGCAGTAAGCTAATCCGCTAGATGGCGCGGGTGCAGATATTTTCAAAAATTGTGTCAACAATTCGATTTTATGTATATTAAGGGATCCCTGTGGTCTAGAATTGTTTATCATCGTTTTTGAAATTTTTGTAAGGATATTCCCAGTATTTTCGATGAATTTTAGCACAGTCAGATTTGTCAAGCGGCGGCATCAATGGTCGCATTGTTCCACTCTCAAAATTTTAAACTCAATTATGTATCTCAAAACTACTTTTTTCGGCCTGGTGTTGTTAAAAAGAAAAAAAAAACTTTTCAACCGATTCATCTGAAATTTTAATATTGGGTAGTCGAAAAAGTCTTTTCGTATTTCTAATCAAACTTCAACTCATTTTTTTTTATATTTATAATGAACTTTATTAAACCAAGTATGTACCATTTTGGTCGACCACCTTTTGCCATTTTTCTTCTAGAGACATTATTCCATCAGTGTAAAACTTTTGTGGTTTCTCGCCAAAAACTGCGACAAGTAATTTTCACAGGCTTCTCTTGAAGCCAACTTTTCTCCAATAAGGGAGTTTTGCATTGACCGAAACAAACGGTAGTCCGATGGTGGAAGGTCAGGGCTATATGTAGCCCTCCAGCCAAGCTCTCCCAGTTTTTGCCGAGTCATCAAAGATGTGTGTGGCCTAGCGTTGTCGTGATGGAAGACGACGCCCTTTCTGCTGATCAGCTCTGGCCGTTTTTTTCGATTGCTTGCTTAAATCTCATCAGTTGTTGACAGTAAAGTGTAGACTCAATCGTTCGAGCAGGCTGGAGCAGCTCATTGTGGAGCATAACCTTTCGAGGCGTCAATCCTGGCTTTGCGACCATTTGTTGAACTTCACCGCCCTTGCACCATGATTTTTTTCACACATTATTGTCGTATTTGATCCACTTTTCGTCTCCTGTTACCATTCGCTTCAAAAATGGTTCGATTTTATTTCGTTTTAGCAAAGAATCGCAGATGTTAATTCGGTCCATTAAATTTTTGACAGACAATTCATGTGGTACCCAAACATCGAGCTTCTTATTATAACCAGCCTTTTTTAAATGGTTCAAAACCGTTTGATGATGAATGTTTAGTGCCTTGGCGATGTCATGGCAGCTTATGTGACAGTCCTGGTCAAGCTTTTCCATAATTTCATCGACTTTTTCAGCGCCATTTTTAAAATTATTAATATAAAATTTTTTTTTCATTTTTGCATGTAAAAAAAGTTAAATAAAAAGCCAAACAAATTTAAATTTTTTGTTTTGTAAAATTACTGAAAATACCCTAAATTTTCGAGCTCCAGACCACCGGGACCCCTTAAGAAGCGACTAAGATTCTAAGAAATTGGCGATTTTATAAGTTTATAAAAAATATTACCACTCTAGGCAGCAGACCGAAAACTGGAATAGAATAAGCAACATGAATTGCGTTGACAGAATCGAAGACGGACATGTTTTTTTTGTTTTTTTTTTTTTTTTTTTGTGAAGGTTACACGGAAATATTGGTATTATACTTTCTGACGCCGAGAACGAACAAATATGCCTTTTTCCAGAAGATAATTTGCACCCAAATATTTTAAACAGACATGCAACCAAATCCGACTGTTCGAGCACCTAGTCTAGGTACTGCAGAATATTGACAGATAAGTTCTTGTAGGGTTGTTGTAACTGTAACAGCATAAAACATTCTTCATATATCTACATAAACTATGCCCCATTATAATTATAATTATAATAATTGACATTCACGCATGATTTGCCTGCCCTATCAGGTGCTCTAATAGAAACACTTGGCGATAATACAGCTGCCCTAGTGTGGCGGCCGCCGTAGCCGAATGGGTAGGTGCATGATTACCATTCGGAATTCACAGAGAGGTCGTTGGTTCGAATCTCGGTGAAAGCAAAATTAATAAAAACATTTTTCTAATAGCGGTCGCCCCTCGGCAGGCAATGGCAAACCTCCGAGTGTATTTCTGCCATGAAAAAGCTCCTCATAAAAATATCTGCCGTTCGGATTCAGCATGAAACTGTAGGTCCCTCCATTTGTGGAACAACTTCAACACGCACACCACAAATAGGAGGAGGAGCTCGGCCAAACACCTAACAGAAGTGTACGCGCCAATTATTTATTTATTTACTTGCAGATAAAGTCGCGAAAAAAGCATCTGAAAAATAGCAAAAAGAGCTCGATGACATTACCCAACCACTGTAAGTTTGGTGAGTTGA
>JAYXIM010051427.1:0-75998 GCA_037575425.1 Anastrepha fraterculus | reverse complement strand
AGCGAATGAGACTAAATCAGTTCAAGTAACCATCCGCCGCTTAACGCTGTCCTCCAGTAAAGCTCAATGACATCGAAAGAGAACCCAAAATCAAACGAAACGAAGCATTTAAGCAAGCATATGCTCTCGCCACTCTCTTGACAAGCTCACAACCTCAACAAAGAAAAGCTTTGTGTTTAAAATTTACTTTCCTTTACTGGTTACTAAAGAAAAAATTTTGTATAAAATTCTCGGTCCGATTTTTTCAATAAATTTGAATAATCAATCTAAGCACAAATCCAATCAGCAAAAATTCGACGCTAGCGATGGTCATTGGGCTTCAATTCCTGTACGAGCTGATATTTTATAGGCCACTAAGCCAAGATCCTTATGTAAAATTTTCTCCGTGGTCGAAGGAGAAAGACCAAAGAGTTGAGAACGACAACGAACCAACATTCCGACGCCTGCTTCAACACTTCGCTCTATGAATTTCGCCTACAGATTTATTTCTTTGAAAGCATATTTCCACAATTTGGAAGTATTGATCTATATATAAAGATTATTTATTGAATAATATTAAAGTGACGGCTCTTGGTCGGCTACAAAACTGTATCGTTTGCGGGAAAATTGTTCTCCAGGATCCGGCTTTCGAAGTGTAATCAGTTAAAAAGGTCATACATTTAGTTTGAGAAAAATTACTTTTCAAATTAAAATCCAAAGCAAAAAATGTGTGAAAATAATTCAAAATTAAGAATCAATTCACCTTTGTTCAATATGACCACCTTTTGCCTTGACTATGGCCTTGAGATGATGCAGAAACGAATCGCAAGCTGCACGAATGTGACTTGCAGGTATTTTGGCCCACTCGCGGGTAATGGCTTTTTTCAGCATCTTCAGACTGTTGAATCAATTAATTCGGACTTTCCTCTCCAAGATGATCCAATGAGAATAATCCATCGGACTCGCGTCTGGTGAATTGGACAACCATTGTGTGGACGTTATGAAGTGAAGTTCGGAACGTTGTTTTTTAGTCAGTCTTGGTTCACTCGAGCTTTGTGTGACGGTGCTGAGTCCTGTTGAAACGTTCACGGTCTGCCATCACGGCTTCAAAGCAACCTCCAGAATACTTTCCCGATAATATTTCGCTATTTACCTTGACGCCAGGCTCGACGTAAATAATGGGATAGCGCCCATCTGCGGTTACAGCGACCCAAACCATGACCTGTGACGGGTGCTGCCTCCTGGTGGCCAATCGATGACACAAATTCTCGTATGAGCGGTCGTTCAAATAAACCCTATCGTTTTCGGAGTTTACGAATTACTCAATTTGAAAAATTGTCTCGTCAGAAAACTACAACGTTCGGAAATTCACCGCTTTCGGTCAAGCGAAGCAACTCTCCTGTCGCTCTCGCAAGTGTGAGTTGTTGCTGCTTTGGTGATCAGTTTGGAGATCAGCCGCCTTTTGGATCTTGTAGGACTTGACTTTGAGACCATTTTTCAGTATGCGTCGGATGCTACGGTCAGATATTTTCAGTTCTTTCGCCATTTGAGTATCACTTCTTCACTTTTTAAACCATTTCACGTAACATTGCAGTCCTTTGATGACCACCTCCATGACGTTTCGCGATGATCTCAGTATCATTTTAACGAGTAAGGATGCAATAAACAAAAACTTTATTTACTTTAAAGTGCTCGAGCTCTCGAAAAAGCGCTGGTTGCGATTTTCCAGGCAAATATAATGCAGTCACACTATTAGGTTTGAAATCCATAACTGATTTTAGTTTTTCGCAGTTACTCTAGGCAAAATGCTTCCGCATGCTTGTAAACAATATTCTTGGTTGTTATTTAACCAATTAACAGACAGCTGATGCCCGTGCATCACTTCGAGTGCAGGACCCCGTAAAGTAGGGCGGGTCGATTTAAAAATCGCTCATTGCTCTGTGAAAATCATATTCTAGGGATCAAAATAAGAAACTTTGCCGAAGGAACCATACCTCTAAAACGAATTCTGATGTCCCCCAATTTGGGTCGTACCTTTGGGTAGGGGCAAATTTTGAAAAATCCCACTTTGACCCATTTAGAGTGCTCCAATCGACGAGTCCAAATGTATGACCGACCCCCACTAACATTGGACGGCCGATCCACCCATGCTAGTGGCACACCCCTGGAACTCCCCTGGGGAGTTCCCCATACAATCATTTAAAAATGTCACCATTTTTGGGCTTTACAAGAAAAAATCAGCTAAATGGCTATGTTTTTTCTATATTTTTATTTATTTATTGTATAATAATATCTATTTTTTCTCTTAAGAAATTTATTTAGTCAGAACATATGTAAATGAAAAAATTAATTTAAGTGAGTTATAGAAAAGAAACTAAAAAGTTCGACCCAAATTGGGGGACATCAGAATTCGTTTTGGAGGTATGGTTCCTTCGGCAAAGTTTCTTATTTTGATCCCTAGAATATGATTTTCACAGAGCAATGGGCGATTTTTTTGCCTCCCCACAAATCGACCCGGCCTACTGTATAGTCTCTTCCATTTCCTACACATCGCGACAATTTCGATAAAAATATCCAATTACAGTTTATCACACTCAGGCTTGGAAAGGCGCAAACTTTTATTTTTAATATAATATTATGAAAATAGACTGAAAATTTAAAAACGAAATATTTTGAGAATATAACCTGGCCAGTAAACGTACAGTAGATCCTTATGTATGGCCCAAATTATGCTAACGCATCTCGGCGTTCTTTATGTCATTTCGGAACTTGATATTTTACCTACAGTGATATTATTTCCACATCATTTTTGTGCTGTAATTAAATGTGCCTCAAAGTGAATGCTGTAATATTTTTTTTTTGCTCACTTTTTCTTTTTCAATTTTCAGTTTTGATTTAACTGCAACCTTTTCCTTTCCTTACTATTTATACGAAGCCATGAGAAATTGTCAGTTTTTCATATTTTCTTGAAATGAAAATATTTCGCAAACATTCAACTTTCGACGATGTCATGCATTTCTTGCCAAGCAATCAAATTTGTGCCAGTCGCTGGTAACACAAAATATTATTGCCAGTATATTTGCTTGAACCAGCAAAATTGCTTGCTGCTGTAAAGCCGCGTGGTAGTTTATTAAATACAAAATTCAGCGAAAAGTGTAGTCTCAATGCTGCTTCTTCAAGTTTCTTCGCCTCATTCTTTTTGGTCATATAAAATCTTGGCTTTTTCTAAGAATTTGTGCAATAAATTTCCGCCAAAGTCTGCACCTGCCGATTGCAATAAGAGTTGCCGTCTCAGCAACGGGGCGAACGGGCGAACAGATGCATCTACACAGGTACATAAATCCCTTGCGCTTTGCCTAGAAAAACATTCAGCACTGGTGTGCTGAAGAAAAGTTCAACGAAAGCCTGAGTTTATTTAGAAAAATCAGGAGTTAACTGTTGGCGAGTAGCGCAGAAAAACCGCAGTCAATGTGCTTGTTTTATTTGCTCGTTCATTCGTTTATTTTCTTACTTGTACATGCAATTTTTTTTCCTCATTTTGATTTGTTTTGCCTGAAAAGAGTAAAGTCAAAATAGACTTCTGGTACTTTTAAGTTTGAGTTTTTGTGTGCTGTCATATGACAGGCCAGAATTCTCTCTCGCTAACGTAGAGGAAAAGAAAAGTATACGAGTAATAATATTAAACGCGAATGTGGCAAAAAGGTCGTTACATTTAGTAATTCTACGGTTAAACTTGGCACTGCAGGTAATCATCAACATTTGCCCAGAATATGAAGTTCTAAAAATATTGGGAAACTGTTTTGGTAATAATAATCAAATGATGATAATAATACAATGAAAATTTACGAGTGACATGAATGCTTCAAAAGAGATCGCGAGTCCATCGAGGATGACGAACATAGTGGCAGGTCGTTGATATCGAAAACTGCTAAAAATATAATATTAATAAAGTGAAAGAAAAGTTGATCAAAAACAGCAAATTTACCATCAGCGAGGTGGCAGAGAACTTGAACATTGCTCGCAGATCCATTCTGGACAATGTAGTTAATGATTGGATTTGCGCCGTGTTACTGCAAAGTTAGTCCCAAAGGAACTCAATTTTATGCCAAAAAGAGATCACATTGACAACTCTAAAGACATGATTTCCAAGGCTGAATCTGGCCTAACATTTATCAGTCGCATAATTAGTAGAGATGAGACGCGGGCTTATGAGTAAGACACGCAATCCAGACATCAGGCGAGTGAGCGCAGAGCTCTGAATGAATTAAGCCCAAGAAAACCACGTCGTTTTCAGTCAAAAAGGAAAAAGCTGCTTGCGATTCTTATGGACTACCACGATTTTTTGCCAGAAGGTCTGAAAGGACTATTATTTGAGCATTCTGAGACGTTTACGTGAAGCAATTCGTCATATAAGAAATTCGCCGACTTTGTGGGAAACAACTCGTGAATTTTTTCGAAAAGATCATTCATCGTCGCACAGCAATGCCAAGGTACTCTAAAGAAAACAGCTGTTTACGAGTCGCACAGCGCCACCATGTAATTGCGAATTTTTAACCGAGAACGAAACAAATACCATCCTACAGCCTTCACGAGTTCACCTGATATTCCTTCCAAAGATTTTTTTCTCTTTGATCAACGCAAAAAACCTTTACAGTGCACGCCGAGAGGAAGTAATGGAAAAACCGAAGACAGCTGTGATGGTTATACCGAAAATAGAGTTCCACAAAATCTTTCGCAAACTGGATCCAATGGTGGCATAAGTGCCTTGCAGTTGATGGGGAGTACTTTGAAGGCGATAATTCAACTTTTGAAGAATAAACTTGTACTTGGAATTTCCTAAAGATATTGCGGGAACTATGTGATTAAGGTGGTGTTTACGCACTCAATATAAAAATTTATCGACAGTGCGCCAGCAAGCAGATCCATCGAGTTGGGTAACTACCTCTGGATCGTAAACATGTAAATTCAATCATACGATAAAAAAAAACATGCATACCGTGTTTCATATGCACGATCCGGTAATCTAACATAGACTCTGACATCCAACATCTTTTCTATGTCGTCTTTCTACAGCAAAAACTTACTTCTACTATCACAATGAAACTCCCCGTGAGAAAGATGCAATCAACAGCAGTAACAAACAGTCAGAGCAGATTCGCTATTCGTTCTGTTACAAGTTAAGTCCGTTATAGATATAAATGAAGAATATTCTGGCCAAACACCATCAGTAACGACGCACTGCAGAGATTAACGAACGAGCAACACATCCTTAGGCAAAAAAAATGCAGAAAGTGGCGATGGATATGTCACACATTGAGCAAACCACCAGATAGCATCACGAGAATGGCACTGGACTGGAACCCGTAAGGGAGCAGAGGTATGGTCGATCAAAAAACACAAAAAACACACTCAAGGTCGATGCTGCGCACACTAGCAGATGCCGACATCTCATGGGACGGTGAAAATCAACAGCACAGAACCGTGTACGGTGGAAGAGTCATATCGGGGCACTATGCTCCCGAGAGGAGTGAAAAAGGAAAAAAAAGATATGAAATTATAATACTTTTTTAATGAAGCTAGTTTTATTAAATCATGTGCACATTAAGATAATTTTTTTTTCCTTGCTCACTCCTCTTGGGAGCAAAGAGCCTCGACAAGACTCTTCCAAGACTTGTGATAGGTGATAAGACTGCCTCTACCAGTCCTAAGTGGTGGAAATGTCCACCTGACGTTTCTTAGGAGCAACGCCTTCTTTACCTGCTTGTAGCGCCATCTGTGTTTCACATTTTTCTGCCTAAGGATCTTATAGATGGTTGAGGACTTCGCTAAATTTGGTGTGTCTGCGCTATTACCGTGGTTGCTCGCTTTCTCTTGCTGGCGTCACTAATGCAATGTCTAACTGTTTGTTTTTTGCTTGGTTTAGCAGCCACAATGCAAATAATGTGCTCACTATTGTGCGGGAGTAAGGATGGAATGGATAAGGTTTTGGGTTGGAGGAATGAGGTTTTTTCTTTTAGAAACATGGAAAAAGATAAATTTGGAAAAGTGCGAGGACCATGCTTTACGTGGTACTCCAATCCACAACCGCTGGGATGACAGGCTAGTGCACCTACGCTAGACTACCGAGGCCGAAATTAATTATGCTTTTTATTTTATTTTTTTATAAAACTGCGTACCAAGAAATTTTATAGAAATTCAAAAGTCATGGAATTGTAATGTAGAGTTTGCGAAATTTTTCTTATTTTTATATAAGGCCTGAAGTTTGAACTCCTTTAGATTTTGTTAGACAATGGGTTATACTTTTATAAACAAAATTATAGAAATCCAAAAAATAGAATAAAAATCTATCAAAATTCGTCCTCTTTGAGGAGCTATCATTTTGGCGCGTTCTGTGCATAGATGGTTGGTGTTTTTTACAAAAGAAGTAATCACAGCTCACGCTTTTTGAACCCTTTTCACAGCGCAATGCCATTTTCTTATTTATTCATCTACTCGTTCACACACTTCTTCATTCATTTGTTCACTCAGTTATAGCATTTTTGCTTGTTATACTTTCTTATTGCGCTGCACTTTATTTTCGCTCACAGTTGCATTTTTTCTCCAACAGAAATGCCACAAAAATGAAATCACAGCAAGAAATACGTAGCGGAATGAAAGCGAAAAATGCATGGAATTCATCTTCAATGCCGGTGCAATAAAGAATCAGCTTCCGCATTCCCCAGCGCGGTACCCTCGACACATTGTAGGTGTGCATGTGTATGCGTGCGTATATGTATGTATGCATGTATGCCGAATATCCAGCGTCCAACTGAGTATTCAGCTGTTCCGTGAGCCAAAATGTGCATATGTTAGTGCAAAAGTGTGAGTGTGAGTGCGCGCGTCTGTGTATATTCTCGTTTGTGTTTGTGTTTGTGTTTGCGCGAGTCTAACGGTATTCGCATACACGCACGCCCTTATGCATGTGCAAGTGAATGTGCTGAGCTCCGGTTTATCTCACAATTTGGCTTAAACACATATCTAAGCGTTTCAACTACAGCCCCTTCCCCCTCCCCATCCTGTTTGCATTGCAAACACTTTGCCTTTTTTATGCAACATTTTTCCATTTACTTTTTTTGCCCCCGCTTTTTGCGCTCCTTTTGACTGCTGCTAGCTGGCATCAACGCCGGCAACGACGCTATTCATTAGTGGTAAAAGTGGGTGTGGCCTTTGGTGGTTGATGGTTGGCGTTTTGCTGTTATGCCGGCAGTAACGGTGACACCGTCGGCGACGACGCCGTGTCTCATTCAATTGCATGCTTCATATTGCATTGTCGTTGCTTTTGTCGTTATTGTTGCTGTTGCTGGTACTGCTGCTAGTCTTGTCTTCTTGCCCTCTATCGCTCGTTTATTGTTTTTTTTTTCCTTTTGGTTGTTCAGCTGTGTTTTGGCATTTGTACGTTTGATTTGTTTCGTAGTTTTTGCCACTCCTTGCTGCGCCTTTCGCTTTACAGCAATTGGCGTTTTGGTCGTGTGGCGCCACATTGCATCGTTGCCTCTTATTTCCTTTAAGCAAAGCACACACGCTCGCAAATCCTGCCTCGATTATTTTTCTACTTCAATTGAAAGTATCGCATAGAGTGGATTTACTGGCTTGCTTACTTTGGCTGGTTTCATTATTGTGGGTTTTCTTCGTTGTCTCTTTGCAATGAAACGTTTGATTGAAAGCTATTTAGTTTCTGCTACACAGCTTTTTGTTTCCTTTATTCTTAATTTGGGTGTTATTGACATCAAGGAGACATTTCCGCTTTTAATCGTAATTGCGGGTTTAGCGGGAAATACGAAAAATCCTTTCAGTTAATTGGACGTATGCTCACAAAAAAGTAATTTTAGTTTATTTCTTGCATTCCCACAACTCAGAGTGATACAGTAATCTGCGGGAGGTTATGCAAGCTCAAATCATTAAAGTGCGCACAAACGAAGAGTCTAAGCGACTCCAGTTTTGAGACCACGTTTTCAGACGGTGTGCAAGCCGACAGCCATGCTTTTGAGAAAGATGTATTCGCCACCGTTGCCCTAGAGCGAAGATGAACAGGAGCGAAGTATTTAGCTGTTCTAGTAGCAAACCAGCTACAAAGTTGAGGTGGTTTCCCTGAAAAAACACATTCTAGCGGAGATCACGGATGCTATTAAGAAGCTGACGCTCAACAAAGCCGTGGGCGATGACACGGGATGGTATACACACAGAAATATTGATCGCCGACCCTCAAATGTCAGCGGAGATTCTTCATCCCACATCACCGCCATCTGCGACAATAAAAAGCTGTATTCGTGCTCAATAAACTGCATCATCGTGATGCTGCCAAGGAAGGGCGATTGGTGTGGTTGCGGCAACTGGCAAGGCGTAATCCTGCTTAAAACCAACTACAAAATGATAGCCACGTTCATACAAACCAGTCTCGAATGTATCGAACGCTCTCTAAGAGACGAGAAAAAACGATTTTGCCCTCATCGAAGCTGTGTTCACCAAGCCAATACTCTTCGCAACATAGTAGAACAATCAGTTAAACGGCGCCCTCCACATTCCATGCTATTCGTTGACTTTAAGAAGGCTTTGACACAAGCAAATGAGACGAAATATATCTGAGGAAGGAGATTCCCGCTACGATAATCCTCCTCAGCCACAGCCTTTTACCAGAACCCCGAACAGGCAGTGCTCCCATTTACCACCAACACAGCCGTAACGCAAGGTTGTCCTCTATTTGTTGTCCCTTCTTTTCGCAATCGTCCTGAGGTAATTGACCCTGCACCGGAGAGGCATCGTATGGAGTTTCACAAGATATCCTGGAACCTAAACTTCGCCGATGACATCTTCCTCCACTCTGACAAACTCACTGACATTCAAGCGAAGGCGAACAGACTCGTCACGCAGGCACGCGCTGTCGGACTGGATATGAACGTCTCTTTGCTTTGAGAGTCAACCACTATAAAGCAAGACATATAATGGTAGATGCTTGCAGTATTACAGCAGACGCTGAAGCAGATGACGGTGTCAACTGTAGGCTAAACAAAGCAAGGGTGGGGTTCGGGTGTATACGTACAGTATGGGCGAGTTCGCAAATTTCCTGGTGCTCTAAACTGAAAATATTCAACTCATGTGTGAAGTCAGTATTGTTGTATGGAAATGAAACATGACTGGTATCTAACATCATCACACAGAGGCTACCATATTTCGCTAACAAATGCCTCCGCATTATCTGTAGAATATTCTGGCGAATACCGTCAGCCATGACGCACTGTGGAGATTAACGGCAGAGGAAAGTGACGATGGATAAGTTTCACTCTTAGAAAACCACCAGATAGCACCACTAGAATGAGCCTCGACTGGAATCCGCAAGGGAGCAGAGGTCGCAGTCGCCCAAAGACCATTTGGAGAAGGTCGATGTTGCGCGAGCTAGCAGATGCCGATATCACATGAGACTGCACAGAAAAAGCAGTCCAGAACTGTGCACGATGGAATAGTTTTATTGAGGCCCTATGCTCTCGAGTAAAGTGAGCAAGGAAAACAAATACTGATAATTTGTTAAAAAGTATCTCGGAAGAGATCTTAGATAAAGTGAGTTCTGCAAAAGGCTTTGGGTTGCCAAATGGTCTGAGCTAATGCAACAATCACAATTACAGGCAGAGCACCAATAGAAGGCTATGATATGTCAAAACATGAACTTGCACTGCGTCATGTTGGCAAACATGCAGGTTACTCACTAGGCGGAATGTGCTTGACTGGCGCCGTACTCTACCACTACCGTGACTAGGCGAACACATCGATCACTAGAGCAAAGAAGAGGCTAACGCACAAGCAAAAGCAGAGTCGGTGGATAAATTCAATGGGTCTCCAGCTGGTATCACCCAACTATTTTTAATGAAAAACTGTGATTAATAATGCAACCCCAAGTTCAAGGGACAATCTGATATGCCTCTAAATGCATCATACTTAAACAGAACTAAGTCTTCACAAAAAGTCCTTTCTTACAAAAACTGGAGGTCCCACCATCTATGAAACAGCATCAACGCCATAAGTAGGAGGAAGAGTTCGGTCAAATAGCCAAAAAGAGTTAAAGCGTCAATTATATATATAAGAGCTTGACAAATGTGGTCCTATAACCATTCTTGGCTTGATCACGGATTTTTTTCTTGAAAACGAGTACTGTATTCCATCACATAGATTAGTGGTCAGTCTGCAGATGCTAAAGGTGCATGTGTTTCGTTGAAATTATACTCAGACACTTTGATCTTATTAAGCTTGACGGATCTTATTCGACCCGTAAGACAAATGTCGTGTACCAGAATAGGCATAGATATCTTAGCCTCGGTCCATATATACCAACCATATAGCCTTATTAGCCAACTTATTAGCCAATTAGTGTTATTGGTAAAACGATTAGAAAATCGCTTCTCAATAAATTGAGTTTAAATTGGAAAAAATTTGTGTGAAATACAGTAGAAAGCGGTGGAATGTCTGTATTAGAGCTTTGCACGAAGGCGATGGCAAATATCGCAGGCGATGGAACGATGAGCCGCAAGAGCTTTACGAAGACGTAGACACAGTACAGCGAATGAAGATCCATCAGTTTCTTTTACGAGGTCCTGTGGAATGAATGGATACAAACGCTACAGCTTCGAAAGTATTCGATGCGGTATCAGTTGGTTATAGCAGAGGAAGATAGATATTTCTTTTGCGTTGGAAAGTTCACCTGGAAAAGAACTTGGTAAATAAAATTTTAAAGGAATTACTAAATATATAATCTCATAGAATTGGAATTGAAAAATCTGTGGGTCTCCCTAATGCCTGCAGTGTCTTCCAGGCGGAAGTACTGGCAATTGGGGAAGCTTGTAGGCTACTAATCGCGGATTTCTCTTTTAAGGGCAATATCTCTATTCTTTCGGATAGCCAAACTGCAATCGAGACACTGGACTCGGCTACAACCACCTCTAAAGTGATAGAGCAAAGTAGGAATAGCCTCACCACCTTGAGTGAAAACCAACCTTTACCTTAATTTGGATCCCGGGACACCGGAACATAGAATATAACGAAAAAGCCGATGAAATGGCAAGAAGGGGATCTGCCATGAATAACGTTCTTGCAGTACCGGTATGCACACCATTAGGTGCAGTCAAGAATGCAATTTCCCTAAAATACCTTCGAATCGCAGATTGTAGAGGAGAGATCAGACGAAATGCAAATGCATGGAAGGACAATAAGTTAACCCTGGGCAAACCGCTGTTCGAGAGTCTGAAACAGCTGTCTGGCTTAGATGTCAACAACCTGATAAGGTTCCTCAACCGCACAGATTGGATATTGTCATGCTGTAAACGAGTGGTAAACAAGTTGGTAACGAGGATGTGGCAACAAAATGGTGCGGAAGCGCTAGTTGGATTCTAGATGAATCACCACTCTAACCAACCAACCAACCAACTAATAATGGGACGTGGAAAAGATTGCACGCCGGAGAAAAGAGCTCTTATATACCGTATGAGTCGAAACGGAAAAAGCTATGCAGAAATAGCTGAACTGATTATGTGCTCTCGGAAAATGGTTTATAATGCTCTTAGTTTAGTTAAGAAAGATTCATTCTATCTAAGCAATGAAACGGAAGGAAAACCAAAGCCGCGAAAAACTGATGTTAATGTGGATTAGAGCTGTAATACGCAAGAGCAAAGCAGATCCTTTTAATGCTTGAAATAAACCAAGAATCTGGTCTACAGGTGTCCAGAAAGCTTGTAGGAAAGCGACTTAACGAAGCCTAGCTGTTTGGCCGCATAAGCAGAAAAAACCACTCCTTTCAAAAAGCCATATCAAACACCGACTTGCCTTTGCAATGCCTACAAAGACAAATCTATTCAGTTTTGGAAAAACGTATTTTGAAACGACGAAACCAAAATAAATAAGATGGGAGCAGATGGAAAAACTACGGTATGTCGTCCAAAAAATCAAGCGCTAAATCCTAGGTTCTCAAAAAAGCCGATTAAACACGGCGGCGGAAGCATCATGGTTTGGGGAGCTTTTCCCTGGCATGGTGTTGGGCCGATTGTGCGCAGGGTTGGTAAAATGGATAGATTTCAGTATCTGGATATACTTCAGAATAAAACGGAGCTATTTTTGTTTGAGTTTATGCCATTAAATTGGTCATTTATGCAGGACAATGATCCAAAGCATACTGCAAAGACAGTGAAGCAATGGCTAAGAAGAGGAAAAGTTAATCTACTGGATTGGCCGGCTCTGCCTTGATCTCAATCCAATAGAAAATTTGTGGAATGACATTAAGGTCAAAATCGCTAACAAAAATTTAAAAAAATTTTAGGATTTGTAGACCGCAGTTGAGGAGGCGTTCTCGTAAATTAAATCAGAACTGAAATTCGTTTTGACCCTTGTTTGTTTTAAAGTGGAAGTAAATAAGTTTTTTAGTTTTTATATTGCTTTTTTCCCAATAAAAAATTATTATTTAAAAACATATTCAACTCTTTGTTTTCAAAATCTAAATGTGCTACTTATATATGTCCATGGCTGTACGTACCTATATACAAGGTGGCGCAAAATTAATCACCCTAACGCAGGATTTATAATTTTTGCAAATGGGTTCGCATGCCAATCATATTTCAAAATTGAAAACTAGACAGCTGCAGTATACAAACAAACAAATGTCAAAATTAAGTTTTCTATCACTCCAAGTAGTTTTTTTTATTTAGTAAAAAAGTTATTGGAAAACGAAATTGGATGATTAGTTTTGCGCCGCCATGAAAATTCTATACACGCACACATGCAAGTCAACATATTTTTAATTGTAATTATATGTACCATGCCATGAAAAAGCTCCTCACAAAAATATCTGCCGTTCGGAGTCGTCTTGAAACTGTAGGTCCCTCCATTTGTGGAACAACCTCAAGGCGCACACCACAAATACGAGGAGGAGCTTCGTCTGAAAGTACGAAATTCGACATTTTTAAGAGCGACAAAAATGCATTGTTGTATGAAGCGTAACAAACAATGAACTGAATATTGTTGACAGATGACAGACGAAAAAATAAGACATTTGGGAAGGTGTAAAAATACTCCTAGCGACATCTATGGACTAATAGCTGAACGTCTCATTTCATAGGTATATAGCCGATGAATATAAATTTAAACGAAAAATTCCATTATTAAATTTAATGGGAAAAACGTTTAATCTAAAAAGAAAAAAGCTTTCGTTATCGACTAATTCATGCTATTCTGGGAATCAGAAAGAAACTCACTCCTGATTTCTTAGCATTTCTATGACGAATAAGGTTGCTTATGAAACTTATTCAAAATCAGAAAGAATTCTTAATATTTTCAAAAAGTTTTAAATGTTGTCGATTTCTACCATTTCTTTTTATTTTGAAAATTTCCATATTTTAATTTTTTTAAATTTAATTTCAACTAAATTTCACTAAAATCGTCGCACTTTTAATTTTCGCCCCAAAGGCGCAGGTGGCGTGACAGTTTTCCAATTTTCACCACATTTCAGATTTCTTTTTTCTACATTAAATGAAGGACCTCTAATGATTTATAGCGAAATCGGAGCATGTTAACTATTTTTGACCGCAATTTATATGGAATCGCGCTACTGTGAGCCGCATCGAGTTAATTTTTATTTCTTTTCTTTCTTGCAAACTTAAGTAAAATTAATCTCAAACCCTAATAGTGTCCCAGGTGGTGACCGTTGTGCTAAGAGGGCATTTGCTATCAATCAACTGGAGCACTTTGCGATTAGCTGATGAGGGAGTGTATTGCTAGAAATCATCAGTAAGCTTTCAATAATAAAATTTACGTTTTTTTCTTCTATTTATTGATGTTTGTACACAAATTAAATAAATATTGCTAAGCAGCAGGGCAGAAAGTGCCTCAATTTGGGCAGAGAGTCGACAGAGCTGACACTAAAATTTGACACTTCAGATTGACACTCCTGCTTGATTCATGTAAGCTATATGGTGCTTTTTTTCTTATAATAGAAATACAAAATTTCATGATTAATTGCCACCGCCAACTGGTGTTTGAGTTATTGCAGTAAAGAATATTTTTTCAGTTTTTGCTCATTTGCAGTCTCAAATTTGAATCGTAGCAACGCACGCGGAATTGAGTAGATTAAATTTATAAAAATTTAGACTATTAATACTAATGCGAAAAAACTTAGTTCTTCACTTACCATGCCACGCAAAGCAAAACAACAACATCAGCATAGCGCACATACTTTTCCAGCTGCCAATGCCGTATGTTGCACGTAATCTTTTTGTTGTTTTCACTCTCACTTCAGTTGCTGTTGTCAGCAAATTACTGCTGCTGCTGCCGCTGCTACTCCGGCTGCTGCAACTGTTTCTAATCACTGCGGAATGTTTGCAATCTTTTGTCGCACTTTCACTTGCCACGAAATCGTTTTTGCAGTTGACTGCATGTGGGTGCAGATTATTTTTATTGTTTTTGTTAAGGATATGGCTGTTTTGTTGGCATGAATGTGTTGGCGTTGATGCTTGCATGTTGGTACACACCATCGCAGTAGCCACACAATCAACATCTTTGCCACAATGTTGCACACTTCTGCTTGTACACTTGCAACACCCACTGTCATCAGTCATTGCTGCTGGAGTTGTGGCAGTTGCCATGTCGCAAACTATTGTCGCTGTTGTTGTTGTTGCTGTTATAGTTGTGGCCAAATGTGCGTTGTTGCTTTTGTTGGCGTTGTAGGGTGTCGCGCAAATGCACTTCACTTCCGCATTTGATGTAATTTGCATTTCGGGCGCGCACTGGTGTTGCTCGTGTTGGTCTAATTGTTGTTGCTGTTGTTGTTGTTATTCTAACTACTGTTGGTGTGTTGCTTGTAGTTGTGAATAGATCAGCACAAAATCACGACACTCTTCTGACAACTTTGTTCTTGCTGCTGCCGGTGAATTTTTAATTTTTTGTTTGCTTTAATTGCTGGCAGTGTATTTTTTGTTGTTGTTGGTAGTGTTGCTGCTGTTTGGGTTCGCGAAACGAGCTGCCGCCTTAAATTGCATAATGCAAGTGATGCCCACTTGACATTAATTAAGTGCGAAGAACACGGCAGGCAGACAGACAGATAGGCAAGCACATACACGTACACAAACGCACACACACACAGACGCACACAGAAAGACTGGCAGGCAGGCAGGCACACACGCGTCAAAAGCTGCCGCAACCACAACGTTGTAATGTCAAGTTACGAAAAAAACAAAAATGTTGCATGTGTGCGAGTAGGTGCGTACGCATTTTCACACTTTTCGCGCTAGACAGACCGAGTGTCACCAGCGGCGTAGACACTTTGTCACTTTTCACAATTTGATTTGATTCTTCTTTGATTTATTTGTCACTTTTTTGTGCTTCACAACATGCATATGCGTATTTAGCTGGTTGTTGCAAGTTGCAAAATCACGAAAAATCACTTTGCACCAATTAAGTAGTTAGTATTTTTCTCTTTTCCACAACATACAGATTTCAACGCTCTAATTTTCTTTTTTTGTTTGTTAAAAATTACAATTTCCTTCACATTAAATACAAAAAAAGCACGCACAAAATTGTTTAAATTTTAAATCACCGTTACTTTTGTAGAATTCTCATTCACCTCGCTCACCCTGTACTTGTGTTTCCCACGCACATACACACAAGTAGCAATTTTTCGCTTTTCGTAGATTTTTGTTCTGTCCTCAAACGAAATTGTTGTATTTAGCACTCTTCCGCTATCACAAACGCGCTCCGGAACCGTCAAACGAACGACTAACCGCACGAGCAAGCACGAACATCAATTTACCGCCAGCTAGCTCCACACATTCAGCGCTCCAACGCCCTCTGCTTTGCTTTGAGTCTGTGGCTGTTGCTTGTCGCGCCCTCAAAATGTTGTCACTTCGCTGCCCACAGACACATACGTTCACCCAAGCACATACCTACTCACACCCAGATGTGTTCGCTTGCTTCGTTTGTTGGTTTTCCTGTCTGTTGCTTACGATTTCCACTTTGCTTAACACGACGCTATCTGCGCGTCGTCGTCGTCGTCGTACTTGCTTCGTTGCTGGCAATGCCTAGCAACATGTTGCCAAGCATCTGTGCATGTTGCGCTGGAAGCGATATAGGAGTGTGTTTATGTGTACATCCTCAAACTTCCAGTGCGGTAATTTCAGTTGTTGAGCTAATTTCCTTCACACAGTATGTTGTGGCTGTGGATTCTCGTCTTTGCTTTTCGCTGTGTTTTGTTTGTTTTTTCTGGTATTCATTTGTGTTTGATGTCCTGACTTGATGGTTTCACTTTGATTGTTGCAGTTGCTGACGATTTCGAGAGTATGCGTTCGAGTTGGTACCTTCAATTGATTGCAGCTTTTGATTGTACTTTACGAGATTTCTTGATTATATTTTTTGTAAATCGCAACTGTGAATTCATTTTCTACGTCCCTTTAAATGGTTCGTTTGTTTCATAAATTTATTCTGAAAGGAAAAAAATTGAAAATAATTAGCAACAGCTGGTATATTTGTAGGACAAATTTGACATCAAGTTTTAATTACTTTTATATCAATGCTAAGAACGTAATAATGGGTGTTTATATAATATATACCTATATATAATTGGAGCTTGCACCCTCTTTTGGTATTTAGCCGAGGTCTTTCCCCTATTTCTGGTGTGCGCCTTGATGTTCTGTCATAAATAGAGGAACCTACAGTTTTATGCCGCCTCCGAATGACAGATGGTTTTTTTTGAGAAAATTTTTCATAGCAGAAGTGCACTTGGAGGTTTGCCTTTGCCTACAGAGGCGTAATCACAGTAATTAACAACTTTTTCTATAAATTGGTGTTTCGTGCCCGGTGTTTCGAACCTGGGCACTTCCGAAAGATAGTCAAACACTAACCCATTTGGCTAAGGTGACCGTCTAATTGTAATTAAAATCATAATAATAAGCGGCTACGTTGGTTGGGTCGTGTCGTCCGAATGGATACAAACGCTCCGGCTCTGAAAGTATTCGATTCGGTACCAGCTGGTGGTAGCAGAGGAAGAGGAAGACTTGCTCTGCGTTGAAAAGATCAGGTGGAGAAGGACTTGGCTTCACTTGGTGTGTCCAATTGGCGCCGGTTAGCACGAGAAAGAAATGACCGGCGCGCTTGGTTAAACTCGGCAAATTTTATTACCGCAAGCCTAGATTAAGGTTTAAGATAAAGTGTCATACTAATAAATTTTAAGGTAAAGTTTCCCACGGGAAAGCAATGGGATTTGAATTCCAAGTACTTTTGCCTGGGGAATTGGAATAGTATTTTTCAAGCAGAAGTCCCCTTTAACCAATTCAAAAATCGTCAGACAAAGCAAAGAAGAACTTGACGCTTTAGCGGCCCATAGGAACATAGAAGGTAATAGGAAAGCTGTTGAACTGCAAAACGAGCGGCATCCTATAACGAATTCGAAGCGGTAGGAATAGGCTGTCACCAAGGTGTGCGCAAAAATGAGCTCTTCTCCCAGAAGCAGGCCGTTGACAGATGGACTAACATAGATGCCTGCAAAATAACTAAACAACCGTAGCTCAATTTTACCAAATCTGACGAGTTGTTAAGAAAGCCATGAGCAGACATATGAAGAATTACGTCAACAATAACCGGCCACTGGCCTTCAGAAGACCATGCAAGGAAGATGGGGTGGCCGTACAACGATAGATGTACAAGCTGTAGTCGAGAATAATCTAAGGAAACAGTCGATAAGAATCTAAGGAAACAGTCGAGAAAAATCAAAGAAACAGTTGAGAAGAATCTAAGGAAACAGTCGAGACGAATCTAAGGAAACAGTCGAGAAGAATCTAAGTAAACAGTCGAGAAGAATCTAAGGAAACAGTCGAGAAGAATCTAAGTAAACAGTCGAGAAAAACTAAGTAAACAGTCGAGAAGAATCTAAGGAAACAGTCGAGAAGAATCTGAGGAAACAGTCGAGAAAAATCAAAGAAACAGTTGAGAAGAATCTAAGGAAACAGTCGAGACGAATCTAAGGAAACAGTCGAGAAGAATCTAAGTAAACAGTCGAGAAAAACTAAGGAAACAGTCGAAAAGAATCTAAGGAAACTATTTGAGTGAGCACCCAAGTCTGAGTGCTCTACAACATAGAATGCTGGGGGAATTCTCGATGGTTAACTTGGAAGAAATTGCAGAAAAGAAAATAGACGACATAGGCAGATTCATAGTCAAATCAAGATGGTTCGACTAGTACAAAAAATAGTGGTTCTACAAGTGGTGTATCAAAATGACAACCAGAGCTATTGATATAATGCAGAAGATTGATTGGATTTAGGTTGGCGCACTGCCACAGGCTGTCGAAAAAAGGAGCACCCAGTGACCTTAATCGTCTAGCTGCCAAACCCGGACCTTTACAGAGAAAGTACTCTAAAGCCTCCATCTCTGAAAATACCCCACAGCTTCTGCAATGGGGGTTAACCCTAGCTTTTTCGCGTGTGTGCCGATCGTCCAGTGACCGGTATACACAGCTACGAGTTTGGAAATTGAATGACGAGGAGTCCAAAGGACTTTCAAAATCCTTCGTATATCGTATTGGGACTAAAGGGTTTTCGAAATAGCAAATGAAGAAATGGAGCTCTATCTTTTCTGCGCTTTCTTGAGAAATAATTTGTGCAGTTTCCCTTTAACAACTGTCAGGAGGATGCCAAAGACCGGATAGGAGGTCTCTGAGCCCAATTCAGTCCCCTTCCTGGCAAGCTCATCACCAATTTTATTTCCCTCTAGTTCCTATGTCCTAGAACTCAGATAAAAGAAATTTTACCTGCACACCCAAGAGATTTGATCTCCTCTTTACAGGAGCTTACTAGTTACTAGAAAATGTTAATATTTACCTCGCTCCCGCATTCCCTAAGCATTTTGCATGCCTGCCGGATCGCAAAAACTTCTGCTTGAAAAACACTAGCAGTGTTTGGCAGTTAAAAGGGGATACATAAATTGTCTGATTTAAAGATAACTCGATTCCATCTGGGAACCGTCAGTGAAAACAGAGGTGCAAGCTTCGGTGCAGATTTTCCCCTCGACCCAATTCTGCCTATTTGGAAAGATTGCCCTAGCACGACCCTCAAACTCTAGTTGGCGGATAGAGAGATCTGTTCGAAGTTCGGAGAAATGCGGTGTTAACTGCCCGAAAATGCTACCATGTCCCCCTTGAGAGATTGCCTCCAGAGGCCAATATCCTTTAACCTGATTACACTTTGAGCTGCGCTGGAAATGACGGAAATATCGATGGGAAGTAAGTGCAAAAGGACATTTGGGCAACATGGGAGCAAATTTTACACGCTCCGGTGATGCCAGTGCATGCAGTCCTTTGCCATCAGGGACTCTGAAGAGAGCGGTGATGAATTTTATGAAAAAAGTTGCCAAATTCCGAATATATTTTGCTAGTGCAAGCTTAAAATGTTATTAAAGAATCATTTCTGAGATAAATGAAAAATATGATTATCCCCCGTTTCAGAGAACTCTACTGCTACTCTCAATTTTGGAACCATCGGCATATATGGCAGAAGCTCTTGTTAATTCAATCTGCTTCTACTACAGTTTTCTCTAGAAAGGAACTTCATCTGAAAGTTGTTCCTGAAATATTTTGATATTCTCTATTTAATCTAAAAAACTAAAAAATTTCAACATAATCCAGTCATCTCGAACTGGAGTAGGCAGACGCTGTTGGACTTACTTCAGAATTCGCTGCAATTGATTCATGTTTATGTTGCAGGTATCCATCGGACACAACTTCATAGTTCCAATAACTCTTGCAAAAGTATTGTTTTCAATACTGCTAAATACTTGAATGTATATACGATACCTGAGCCAAAGAAAAGAGGCAGTTTGAAGATGCAACAGACAACGATGACGATGGAGCTGATGTCTCTCTCTACAAGGTGAAGTTCAAAATAAACAAGACTGGCGTCATAAAAACGTTTTTGATGGCACCATGATGACTTAGTGCGTTGGAAGTTACATTCCTGGATGACTTCCAGTGAAAGCTTGTTGACAATTCGATTCAGTCGAAGCGAAGTTATTGCGTCTAAAGTGTCAGTATGTTTTCGTCATCGGTACAAAAATGAGTTTCGAACAAAGAGCTAATATGAAATTTTGTTTTAAAATCGGTAAAACGTTCACCGAAATATTTGAATTGATGAAAAAAGTGTTTGGCGATGATTGTCTATCTCGTGCCGTGCCAGAGTTCATGAGTGGTTTACACGTTTCAGAGATGGTTGTGAGGACATAAATGACAATTAACATACGAGCCGCACAAAATCAGTAATCACCGAAAACTACATCGAAATTGTTCGTAAATGTATCCAAAATGAACGGAAATCATCGTTGAAAATACATTGAGTTATCGCATTTAAACTGATCATTTGGCCCTACGAAAGGTCTGTGCACATTTCATTCCGCACAAGTTAACTGAGGACCAAAAATTGTTCAGAATTCAACATTCGAAAGACTTCATTAAGGAGGCGAGAAAAGACGAGAACTTTCTTTACAACAGTGCAAATGGTGACGAACTAAGCGTCAAAGTGCCGAATGGAAGGCCCTAGACGAGCCACCACACAAAAAATCGCGTTTGGAGAAGTCAAAAATCAAGTCGATGCTCATTTGTTTTTACGATTGCAAGGGAATTGTCCACAAGCAGTTCGTGCCAATGGATCAAACCGTCAATGCTGTTTTCTATCTTGGTGTTTTGAGCCGTTTGTTGCATCTCATTCGTTGAATTCACCCTGAATACCGTGAAGGAAGAAGCTGGCGTTTATTGCATGATAATGCACCAACTCATCGATCCACTCTTGTGACTGATTTTTTGACTAGGAATCGCATTTTGACCATTAATCACTCACTGTATTCACCTAATATGGCTGTAACTGCCCTGTGACTTCAATCTATCCGGAAAATTGCATTTGGATATGAAAGGAAAACGTTTTGCGTCCGTAGAGGCCATTTCAATCGCTTTTATCGACATCCTGAAGGACATTCCAGTCAATGACCTGAAACATTCTTTCGAAAAGCTTTTAGATCGCACAAAATAGTGTATCGAGGCCTGGGGGGACTATTTTGCATAAATAAACTCGAAGTTATCAGAAAGAAGCTACTGTCGTTTCTATTGTAGCTCAGTCTTGTTTATTTTGGACTTCCCCTTGTATGTAGAAATCTAGATATCTAATACTCACTTATTCTTCTTCTTCTTGATTGTCGCTCTAACCACCTACGTGATTTTGACAGAATTTAACAAATCAAGTCAGTAATTTCTGGCTATCAATGAAATTGTCTGTCCGAGTATTAAGCGGGGTTGATTCCACAGCCAACATAGCTGCTTTTGTTGCGGTATAGTTTCAGCTTGAAATATACTACCATACTTAGGAAGTCTGAAGGACTTTTGGGAATAAATTGCGAACAAAAGACAGCCGCTCTTACTACTTCAACCATTTTGGATCCATCGGTAAAGAAATTTGTATGAATGTTAATGGATTCTAGACCTTTTTGCCATCCATTTTGCTTTATAATGACGCTAAGCTTCTTGCCAAATTTAGCTTATGGAATTACGTAATCTGACCTTCCGTTTGAATCCAGAATGTTGCTGTGACCAAAAAGCATCTGTGAGCAGCCGTCCTCCATACTATTGGAACAAAGAGCTTTATTGTTCTTTTGCAGCTGAGCCCCATATCCAGGCCGCCATGCATATCCAATGTGTGAGTCAAGGAGATAAGCCCCAAGACTTAACGAGCACTCTTCTTAGATTAGAGAATTGTCAGATAAAAAAAAGATTGCTATTGCAAACACAGGACCTTCAGAGTAATTTGTTGTTAAGACATGCAGGTTGTGGCAGCCTAGTCTGAATATTTTGCAAGGATTAAAAGCCATACTAAGGAATACAAAAAGAATAAGAACGAAGTTTAAAACGACTTGTTGAAAGAGATCAGTACGATTGCAAACTCCTAGCACAATTTTCCATTATAACACGTACGTGGGCTAAGGTCAATGTAACAAAGGGGAAACGAAGAAAGCACTGGCCACTGCCAGATATACCACTAGTTGTCGGGTCGGTGTACATTATTCTCGATGCCAGTGGACAATCGGGTGCCTGTCGGTAGGTACGGTAGAAAGTATGATGTTTTGATCCCAGATAGAGATCAATGGTTTAGTCCAAAGATCCTATTAACGGGATATCAGCACACTTTCTACACCGACGGATCCAAAATCAGTGATGGTAGCGGATCTGGATGGTACTTAGATGAACACACTTAGATGAATACACTAAGTACGGTATTCCTTTGGGAATTCTATGCCATCTTGAATGTAGTCGTATCGAAATTTACAGTGGCAGTCAAGCTGCACTGAAAGCCCATGCCAACCCACGCTGCTCTTCGAAGTTAGTAAATGTAAGACAAAACTGAACAGTGTTGCAAAACACAACAAAGTTAGTCTCTTTGTGATATTACACGAGGGAACGAATTAGCTGATAAATTGGCAAATGAAGGCTCTACAAGTATGCCACTAGGCCCTGAACCCTTTCTAGGCGTCAATTCCGCATCGATTCAACTATGCATTGACGACTTCATGAGGATCTAGCCATAGAGGACGTTGAACTCGTGCAGAATAGCCAAATGCTTTGTGAAAGAAGCAAACAGGAAAATAGCGACCTTTCTCCTAAAACTCAGCAGATAGGACCTGACAGTACTGGTGGGTGTAATCAAAGGGCAAAACGTCTGTGGTCAGCATATGGCTGCCATGGGGTTTGTAGACAGCCCGATATGCCTATCCTATCTTGAGAATGACGACACTGCAGAGCATTTTCTCTGTAGCTGTTCTGCGTTTGCCAGAATCATACTTAGGATATTGGGTTGCGATATACTAAGTATCGATATAGTTCATACTCTTCCTCTGCCGGATCTCTTAAGATTCATCAATGAATCCAAGAGATTTGTGGAAGAGTGACCTCAAACTAATTTATCCGTCTTACCATCCACTTTTTATCTTTTCTATCTCTATTCTTTCTTCTGAAATCTATCCGGGTGTAGTACAATGGTCTCCCGGCTAAGTGCTTGGACTTATCCAACCCACCACAAATCTAATTAGATTAGATTATCTAACAAAAGCTAAAAAAAGGGGGTTTATTAAGAGCTTGAGAAGCTAAAATGATAACAGAAATGTTATTGCAATGATTTTTTTTTTTATTATAACTTGGTAGTTAATTTCATGACATTTATTTTTTGAGTTCGATAACCGGCATATGTCGACCCTGGCTACGAGTTACATGGATCATTCGACTAGTGCATAAATCTTTTTAATAAATCTGATAAATCTAAATAATGGTCATTTAGCTGGAATTCTTACACGAGCTTTGTTTTAGCGGCACGAAAGCCAAGATACTTCCGTAAAATTTTCCACGTGGTCGAAGGACAAAGCCCAATAAGTTGAGAGCTATGACTACTCGACATTTCTTCAACACTTCGCTTCATGAACTTCGCGAGCAGAAGATTTTTTTTTTTTTCTAAAGTAAATTTTCCCAACTTGGAAGCGTAGTACTGGCGTTCTTTAGTACATAGCAATGTCAACACAATTTACCATTCTGAGCTACCAAATCATAGTTATTGACATCAATGGTTCTCATGCAGCTGAAAAGACCCCCGCTATAATTGATGGGAAAATATTTATTTATTTATAGTTAAGAGTAATAGTTATAAATAATGGGAAAATAAGATTTTTCAATTTGCAGGCGCAATCTTTGGCTGCTGCAACATACCATACCTTTTGTTCGAAAAGTACAGCTGAGCGAATGTAGATTACAGAGTCATTTCATAATCGAATACAAATCATAAATTGGCAGATTTTCATATTTCAAAATGTGAATTTTCTTCCGCTAGATCGCCAATTACGCCCTCTGTGCAGCGGCCCTCTTCTTCTCAGCACCTTCAAGTGCAGCATTAAGTCCTTTTCAGTGCACTTCCTTGAAGTAACTCAACAAATAATTGAACGAGGTAAATAAACAAACATAAAAATAATACCAATTTAGGAAAGAGGTAATCGCTCATTCGCAAGGAAGTATTTCGTATGCAACTAAGGCCAAACAGCAACAACCACCAATCGTCAGCACCCTTTTTCGCAGCATTCAACGCATTTCCTGTTCATTTAAGAGCAATCAATGTATGGAAGCATTAATGATTCCTTTTGCATGCTTGCTTGCCACATTGTGGCAACTCACAACTCGCAACTCACAAACAAATCATATTGCAGCCTGTTGCAAGCTGGCCGATATTATGCGAGCATTGTGAAAAAATGAGGGAAAATCAAATAAGCAAATAAACAAGCCAACGATTAAAGAGTAAACAAAAGGCAATCAAATTGAAGTGGATGTTGAGTAAAAAGTGCAGGCAAATTGTCTGTGTGTTGTGGACGGGAGGAAAAAAGAATGAATACGAAAATATGATTGTGTGCAATGAATATTCACATGCATAGGCATCAATAAATACGTCGGATGGCACATGCATACATACACACATGGAGACAAAGTTGAAGTAGGCGGTCGCATGCAGCAAAACCGCATGCAAACATGCGCCGCAGCAAGTACGAAAGAAGAAGAAGAGCGGCTAGAATTCAGTAACAAAGCATCCGGCAATAGCAGATGTGGCCAAATGGCGAATGACAAACAACAACAGCAATAAGCATTTCGTTCGTATTGTGGCAATCAAAAAGTCGGCCGGTATGAGTATGTATGTATGTATGTATGTGTGCATGTTATGTGTATGTATGCATACTCGCAATGTCAGATGCAGTCAGCACAATCGAATACCGCAAAAAAATGTGAGCGTGCGCTCATTCAGTTTTAATTCAGATTACAATTATTTCAAATAACCTTTTTTTTAATAAAATTAATTGCTTTTACAATTCTTGGCTCAAAAAAAATTCTATGCATGGCACACCACCATTAATAAAGACCCATACTTCTGCTCACTTAACACCCATTACACTTTTTGACCCAACCCGTCGAAGTAGCATATTTCTCGAACCGCCCGTTAGATGAGTTAGACAATGCCGTCCGCTGACTACACCATACTGGCGGGGCTTAATACTGTGCTACAACAATAGAAAGCCATAGTTCTGGTACCCAAATTATGTTCTTATGAACCCATTAATGAGCAAAATGCCACTTATTATTAAGGTAAAAATACAGACCATTTTCTTCTCATACTGGGCCCACGTTTCATTTTTTAATTTCCGTTCTTCTAATAAAATATGTTCAAATTTATGATCACCAATTGTAAGATCTGGTGCTTTTCTCAACGTATTAAGTGTTGCGAGGTATTTCGTTTTAGTTTCTTTGATCTTTAAGCGGTCCCGGAGGTCTTCTTCTTCTTCTTAATTGGCGCTATAACCGCTTGTGCGATTTTGACCCCGTTGAACAAAGCGCGCCAGTCGTTTCTTTCTCGTGCTAACCGGCGCCAATTGGACACACCAAGTGAAGCCAAGTCCTTCTCCGCCTTATTTTCCAACGCAGAGTAGGCCTTCCTCTTCCTCTACTACCACCAGCTGGTAGCGCATAGAATACTTTCAGAGCAGGAGCGTTTGTATTCACTAGGACGACATGACCCAGGCAGCGTAGCCGCTGGATCTTCATTAGCTGCGCTATGTCTATGTCGTCGTAAAGCTCATACAGCTTATCGCTCCATCGATATTCGCCGCTACCATCGTGTAAAGGTCCAAAAATCTTACGCAGAATCTTTCTCTCAAACACTCCAAGCGTCGCCTCATCGGATGTTGTCATCGTCCACGCTTCTGCGCCATATGTTAGGACGGGCATGATGAGAGTCTTGTAGAGTGTTAGTTTCGTTCGTCGAGAGAGGACTTTACTGCTCAATTGCCTACTTAGTTCAAAGTAGCACTTGTTGGCAAGAGAGATTCTACGTTGGATTTCAAGGCTGACATTGTTATCGGTGTTAATGCTGGTTCCTAAATAAACGTAAATAAAGTCTTTTCTAATCTCGAAATCATAACTGCCAATAGTGACGTGGGTGCCGATACGCGAGTGCGCCGACTGTTTGTTTGAAGACGTACTTTGAAGAGGTACTTCTTCTTCGCTTTGCCTCTTTATCCAGTTTGGAGAAGGCAGAACTAACATACGCTAACAATAGTACGCTCTTATAAAATATTGTGCCTGAGCTATTAAGCTCTGCGGCTGGTACGATGCTTTCAAACATCAGGTTAAAGAAGTCACACGACAGCGAGTCACCCTGTCTGAAACCTCGTTTGGTATCAAACGGCTCGGAGAGGTCCTTCCCAATTCTGACGGCGCTGCTGGTGTTGAACAACGTCATCTTACATAGCCGTATTAGTTTTGCCGGGATACCAAATTCAGACATCGCGGCACAGATAACTCCTTTCCGTACTGTCGAATGCAGCTTCGAAGTCGACGAAAAGATGGTGCGTGTCGATTCTCCTTTCATGGGTCTTTTCCAAGATTTGGCGTATTGAAAATATTTCCAGGTCTGAAGCCACACTGATAAGGTCCAATCAGTTGGTTGACGGTGGGCTTTAGCCTTTCACACAATACGCTCGCTAGAACCTTATAGGCGATATTTAGAAGACTAATCCCGCGGTAATTGGCACAAATTGCAGGCTCGCCCTTCTTATGGATTGGGCAGAGCACATTTAAATCCTAATCAGCAGAGATGCTTTCATGCGACCATATTTTGCATAGGAGCTGAAGCATCCACCTTACCAGCTCCTCGCCGCCAAGTTTGAATAGCTTAGCCGGCAGTCCGTCGGCGCCCGTGGCTTTGTTGTTCTTTAGCCGCATTATCGCTATTCTCACCTCGTCATGATCGGGTAACGGAACGATAATTCCGTTGTCAACGATTGGGGTATCGGGGTCTTCACATTCTCTGTGACATGCGCAGCTGTCACTGTTTAACAGGTTCGAGAAGTCTTCCCTCCATAATTTAAGATTGCTCTGTACGTCAGTCACCAGTTTGCCGTATTTGTTCCTAAAGGAAAGCGCCCCGGTCTTAAAACCTTCTGTAAGCCGCCGAACTTTCTGATAGAATTTTCGGGCGTTGTTCCTGTTGACCAGCATCTCAAGCTCTTCGCACTCACGTATATCGGCCTCTCGTTTCTTCTTTGGGATAGTACGTTTCTCTTTCTTTTTTAGCTCTCTGTAGCGATCCTGCCTGGCTCGCGTTGCGCCCGATCGCAGCGTGGCTCTGTAGGCGGAATCCTTTCTTTCTGCGGCAGCATGACATTGCTCGTCGCACCAACTGTTTTTTCGGGCTCGCCGGAATCCGATTTTTTCTTCGGCTGCGACACCAACTTGGTCCCACCAAAGACACATAAGCATAACCTTCGCAGCGTGAATATTCGGCAGAGGCGGCGACGTGGAAGTATGACCATGCAGTCCCCATGCTTTTTTCCTTTGGATTACTGTAGTGAATCCATTTTTCATCACCCGTCACGATGCGATGAAGAAAACCTTTCATTCTTTGCCGCTGGAGCAGTTTTCCAAAGGCGAAAAAACGACGTTCTACAATCCTTGGTTTTAACTCATAAGGAACCCAAGTCTCCTATTTCTGAAGCATTCCCAAAGCATGCAAACTCTTGACAATGGATTGGCGAGTAACTGCTAATACTGAAGAAAGCTCTTCTTGCGTTTGACATGGATCCCCATTGAGCAATGCCTCCAATTCGGCGTCTTCGAAGGTTTTTGGCCTTCCTTCACGCGGACGGTCGTCTCCATTAAAATCACCGTCTTTGAAGCGACGAAACCAATCTTGGCACGTTGTTTCACATAAAGCAGCAGCTCCATAAACTTTTTGTAGCTCTCGGTGCGCTTCAGCCACCGTTTTTTTGCGAATGAAATAGGAAAATCTATACTTCCCGCAAATGACGATTATTCGGCACAAAATCAGACATTTTCACAAAACCAAAAGTATACGATACCAAAACAAATCACTAATGTGTCAAAGCAGTTTGTTTACCATATGCCTAAGCTTGGTTTGTGACGCTAAGGTTATGTTAGAATCGACTAGCACACACTGCTGGCGGCATCTATTGACAAACAGCGGGAACTTAGTTGCGCACCTACCAGCATTTATTTATTTTATTTATATTCATTTACTAAATACTAAGACTCTTAGATTCCATCTCATTTCGGAAATATAAAGCAGAATTTGCCAAACCAAAACCGCTAAAGCTGCAAGTGTATGAAGTACGAATACTTCATATTTCAATTACTTTTTTCTTTTACCTAATTAGGGACATACTAAGTATGGGTGGGTCTACCCATGGTTCCCGAGCATCTTCATTAACAGGACGGCCAATATTCGTTACATCATTAGTATTTTAATAAGAAATAATAATAAATGAAATGAGTTGAAATGGCTTTGAAACAGTCTCTGAAAATTTATTTTTAATTCTAAACAAACTTTCAATACTACAACGTTTTTCAATTAAGGGGTGATCCCTCGTAAGTAGTCTCACATAAACTAATTTGTTTGTCTCGCCAGGCAAGCATACATTTATTTACATGTGTATACGCCCCTATATATTTATACTTATATACATATGTACATTAGGGTGGTCCAAAAAAATTTGTATGCTGCCGCCCCCCAAAATAGTAAAGAATGAAAAATAAAAAGACCCGTATTTTTTTTTTTTTAATCAGACCATATTTAATGGTGCCGCCGGGGCTTTGAAATATCCCATGTATTTTGCATGGGAAAAAAATACTTTTTCGTAGATTTCATGTAAAAACCTGGAAAATGAATATATTTTAACCGGATAACTCAGTTTCTCTTCATAATTGGTCAGGGAATAACAACCAATTATGAAATAATTAATTTTAATTTTTTTCATAAAAGTAATATAAAATATTGTTTTTCGATTTTTTCTTAGATTTTCGTTTTATGGGGGCTTTTTGGGGTTCTATAAAAAATAGTTAATACAAAAAAATTAATTATTTCATAATTGGTTGTTATTCCCTGACCAATTATGAAGAGAAACTGAGGTATCCGGTTAAAATATATTCATTTTCCAGGTTTTTACATGAAATCTACGAAAAAGTATTTTTTTCCCATGCAAAATACATGGGATATTTCAAAGCCCCGGCGGCACCATTAAATATGGTCTGATTAAAAAAAAAAAATACGGGTCTTTTTATTTTTCATTCTTTACCATTATGGAGGGCGGCAGCATAAAAATTTTAATATAAATTATTTCCCATGCATTTTTGGACCACCCTAATGTACATATGTGCATGTGTCTATATTTAGCTCCTAGACGCACCTAATTGTATTGACAATAAAGTTATGATGTTTTTAATTAAATACCATTAACATATAAATTGGGGACACATACATAACTCCTCAGCCGACAACTGAAGGAAGAGTGCAGCAGAAGGTGAAAAAACCCAGACACCAACTAAAAATACCCACCTCAGTGAGGAAGCGTCGCATAGGCAAAATGTCAATAAATTATAAATAAGACGGAAAATTGTCAAAAAAATCGTGAGAAAACTCAAGAAATTCGGAAAAGTTTTCTCGGTTCTGTAGCAAGGCGAAATGCGCTACATATACACATACATACGCATGTGTATATGTGTATATGTATGTAGGTGCACACACATGTTATATTTATTTATTGTTCTTGTTTTTGCTTCTCGTGTAAAGTCGCCAAGAATTCATGTCAAGTGATTTATGCGTTGAAAATTGCGCTACAAATTAGAAACAAAATAGAAAAAAAAAATATTAAAAAGAGATATATTACGGATGTGTCGACAAGCAAATGAAAGCAGGCTAAAAGAAGACGAAAGTGAAGTTTAAACGAAAGTGAAATTTAAGCGAAAGTGAAAATTACCAAAATCTGAAGAAATTGAAAAATGGAATTGGGTGTGTCCGGCTGACAGTAAATAGTCCGACCAATAGTTGGTACAGACTGTCCTTCATCAGCGAGCAATGGATGCACTTTGTCAGTGTGGCTTCAGACTTTGCAAATCTACCAGCGATCTTTGCCAGCCTTTTTATACTGATCACGGTTTTAGATTTCTGGCGAGATTCCCTTAGAAACCTCTGTAGAACTTCGCTGAAACTAGTCCAGATGCTTGAGCTGACACCACTTCTTATAATTATTCAGCAATCAACCAAGCGTACCCTGTTGAATATTACCAGCGAAAGCTGCGGTAGAAAAAAGGTGCTGGAATCTAAAAACATAGACTTGCTGAGTCTTCTGCTAAACTGAGATAATATCACTTAAGTCATTAAATTCGAAAAGAAGTTCAGACATGAACTGGACGAGAGGGGAAAGTGGAGTAGACCTGCATTTGAAACGAAACTCTAGGATTGTACCTGGCACTGGAATCTATGACTCCAGATTCTGTATCGATGGGTACTTTTCCAAGCAGCGTCCAAGCGGAGATGCATGCCATCTGTCTGTGAGCAAAGATAAACTTAGACACAAATACCCAGAATGAGCGAATTGCCATTCTGAGCGACAGTTAGGACGAACTCAAGGCTCTATCATCCTGTGAGATTAAGTCCTCACTGGTTCTTAAGTGTATCGAGAAACTGAATCCACTAGAAATGTACAAACGCATCCAGCTAAGTTAGATCTCTGAACACAGGGGTGTAACTAGGAACGAAGTAGCGGACACATTGGCGAGAGAAGTTCCGTCCTAGCCATAACTTGCGCCCGTCCTTGCTATGGGGCAACATACTATGAAGAAGAAGCTTAGAAGTGAACAGCTAAGGCTAAAGGAGGTTAGGTTAGCTGTCACCAAACTATGGTGCTACTCTAGGCGAAATTGTTACTGGGAAGAGAAGGTTTAGAAAACGCATAACCCTTCCCAAGGCCAAACAGGAAGTATTCACTGGCATTCTTGCAGGCCATTACACATTGCGCAGACTTCTACACAGGATTGTGATGTTGTCTACTGATATTTGTCGTTTCTGCGACCAATACGAGAAGACTCCAATGCATTCTCTCCTTGAATACAGCGCAATAGCATGGAGTAGGTGGAGACATCTCGGCAAACAGCCGTCAGAAGAAAGGTCGTCCAGCCCAGCTCTATCTTGAGCTTAATACGGGACCTGGATCTAGATGAGGTACTGTGCTGAGTAAAAGAACCATGACTTATCCGAACCATTTAAGTCCAAACCGTATTCCGGGCTACTGTTGCGACCTCTTGAACTTGATCTTAGAGAAGATGGTTTGAGTTGCATATCTTAGTTCCTCAGACATTGGTGCATGCGGTTAATACCAAAAGTCCCAAAGATCATTTCTTTAAATTAGTGCTTGAAATTACTATTATTCAAGAGTGACTTTAACGAAAATATTGAATATTTCTTGGTAATTTTTTTTGGTCTATATATATATATATATTATATATTATATATATATATCAGACCGGGTCGATTTGTGGGGAGGCAAAAAAATCGCCCATTGCTCTGTGAAAATCATATTCTAGGGATCAAAATAAGAAACTTTGCCGAAGGAACCATACCTCTAAAATGAATTCTGATGTCCCCCAATTTGGGTCGAACTTTTTAGTTTCTTTTCTCATGTAAAAAATGGTGATATTTTGAAATGATTGTATGGGGAACCCCCAGGGGAGTTGCAGGGGGTGTGCCACTGGCATGGGTGGATCGGCCGTCCAAAGTTAGTGGGGGTCGGTCATACATTTGAACTCGATTGGAGCACTCTAAATGGGTCAAAGTGGGATTTTTCGTTCGACCCAAATTGGGGGCAACAGAATTCGTTTTAGAGGTATGGTTCCTTCGGCAAAGTTTCTTATTTTGATCCCTACAATACGATTTTCACAGAGCAATGAGCGATTTTTAAATCGATTCGCCCTAATATATATCCATCAACCTGAGCTGGAGTGAAGTGAAAGTTTTGGCGTACAACCGACCCTTGTTCCAACTTGGAGCCTTAGGGTACATACTTATGTATATAGATAGATAGAAGTTGAATATCATTTTAAAAGACAGATTTCTCTCTTTCTTCCAATATTATATGAACTTTTAGTTTTTGTAAAATGCTTTGAAAACGAGTGATAAGACTCATATTTTCTGTTGTGAAAATTGCTTTGAAATAACTATGTGCTGCTCCATCGAGTTTGACTAGTGGGCAATGATACAGTGTGCAGTGTTGCAGGTCAGGTCAGCTCGAGTGAAAACGTCGATAAGCTATTAGGCCAAGCAACTTTTGGAATTAGATCTCATATTTGCTTGATTTGAAAGTCTTAAAGTTTTTGTTCTTCCAAGTCTTTAAATTTGACAATTTTGTGTGGAACTTTGGCGGTTCATTTCGCAACTCAACTCGTTTTAATGGGACACAGTTGGTTACCGCACATAAAAGATTCGGTAAAAAAATCGCAAATCTTGTCAAAGAACCTTTCTCAATGATACTTTTTCCATAATCCCTCCTCAAATGGATAATGGGTGATAAAAAATTCTCTTGCACAAAAAAAATGTTTAAAAATTTCAGTGCCTGTATTTTGAAATGTCCAACAATTATAGTGAATACCGCTAATTTTAATGATCATAAGAACGAATTGCTTAATCATAAAACCTACAGATTAGTTACATTACATACTTAAGCACCAACAGCAAAGATACACCTTTTCAATCAGTCATTTCATTGCTTTCTGAAAGTCTTATCGGTTTAGCTCCTTGGCCAGTTAGCCGTTGATTTTACGCTCTTCACCAGGCTCTTACTGCTCACTCCCGGTTGTGTGCGGCATTTGATGGTGAAGTGCGAAACATAAATCGATTATAGCGAATTAGCGGTCACTAAGGTGCAACACGTTGAATATCGTAAGTTTACATGTGCATGCATGCTTTGGCGACCATACGACAGACGACCAATACATACATACATACATACATACATATAATATCACCACATCGGCACATAGTTGCATGGCACAACTGATACGCCTTCACACTGCATGCCTTTAGCGGATTAAAAGGCAGGTGGTGGTGATGCGTGGCAGTGACTTGCAATAAATTTCCGGGGCAACACCAATAAATCAACAGCTATACAATTGCTGAGATTAAGTGTGGTGTGTCGATGTGATGCAACCGCAAGCTCAAGTACGCCAAAGAGGATGTTGTTCTATGCACACATACTAACGCGCATATTCATACATACGTACGTATGTATGTATGTCATATTGCATGCGCACAAATCCATTTTGCTCTTTATGTAAATGTTTAACTAAACACTTTTGAGCGCTTTTTATTGTTATTCTTATTGTATTTTGCTGCTTGTCCGTTATGACGCCATTTGTGAAGCGCCGCTCGCTCGTGTCGCATTTTGTTCGAATATGAGATGATCCGGATAATTTATAGCAAATTCACGTGCTGCCACTATTTATAGCACTCACTGTGGCTAAATGAGACTAAATGCGTGTATGTGTTATTGTTATTGTTATTAGGCCAAATGAAATACAACTAGACCACTGGCGTACCCTATATTTTAAGGCTCTGTAAATATTTTTGAACATTTTGGGGTTTATTGTTCCATAATTTCTAGAAATGCCCGGCATTGCCTTTAAGGGGGATTCTACTGTAAAAATCAAATTTTCATGGATTTTGTTTTCATACTTGTATTAATTTAATTAGTAAAAAAAAGTTTAGGGTTACATAAACACAGGTCTTGAGTGTACAAAAAAATTTTTTTAAATTTATTTTCATTTCAAAATGGCAGCTGTACAGCCGCTCCCCCGAAACGCCTTTTGAAATCTGCCCACACTGTCGCGCATTTAAAAAAAATCTGAAATGAAAAAAAGCAATTTTTTTTTATTATATATCATTATTTTTAGTTGTTAAGCCTATTACTTGCAAAAAAAAATTTTTTTTGTAAAATTTTTGAAGTTTTTTAAAAAATCGACATTTTTTTGTTGTCATTTTGTTATTAAAAAAGGGGTTATAAATAATAAATTTTTCCCCACCCTAGCTTTAAAAACTAGTAAATATTGTTAAAAATATACTATCAAAGTTTGAGCTTGATATGTTAATTTTTCACGGAGCTGTGATGTGGGCAATTTTGAAAACGTGGTTTCGAGAAAAACACGCTTAAACAATTTTTCATACTTACAGCATATGACCGTAAACCGCTCGAGCGCTCAGTTTATACCTGCTTTGCTAAAACTTTTATAACTTGAAAACTATTCAAGATTTCTTTTTAAGATTTTCATGGAACATTCTGGAGTTGTTTCTGAGTATGTTTCAACAAAAAGTAAAAAATCGATTTTTTTTAAGTTTTACAGTAGAGTCCCCCTTAAGGTGGTGCAGTCTTTTTCTGCTTAGTGCAGGACAAGAATGCTTTCTAAATTTTCAGCGCCCATTCCACAGCATCGGCAGGTGATGGTCTCAGAGAGATCAGTTTTGCTTAAGTGATATCTCAGGTTACAGTGGCGTGCTTATTCGGTTTCTGCAGCAACGAAGAGCTTTTCGTGCAATATGAAACTAAAGACAGACAGTTCTGTATTGTTCTTCAAGCTTTCTGATGAAAAGAAGCCGGTTTTCGTAGGCGAATTCAACGTTGAAAATCTGAAAAAGTTTATGCAAGTACAATATCTGTCTTTGGTTGTGGAATTTAACCATGAATTGGCTTCGAAGATCTTCGGCGGATCAATCAAAACGCATCTGTTATTCTTTGTTTTGACGGAAGCTGGTTATATTGAGAAACATGTCGAACCATTGAAAGACACTGCCTAGGATTACCTCGAAGATATTTTGTTTGTAAGAATTTCTTCAGATGAGGAAGAACAGCAAGGTATATTTTTTACTCTTTGTGGTTAGGGCCCTACGTTGTGCATGTATGTGTGTATATATACCTGTATACATGAATAGGGTGGTGAAATGTTAATTGGCACGCCAACCATGACAAGGAGCTGATCATTAGGGCGCTGTTGACCAATAGATTGGGTCGAAAAAGGTGTTGAAACCTTTTGGTTTATGAATTTAGCAAAATAGTTCGAAGACGAGCTTTCAATAAATTTGAGAGTACTCTAGTTGGGTGAAACAAAAAGGATATATTATATTAGGGTGGCATAAGTGTGGGTAACTACCCCAACTATGTGAAAACGGTATCGGAGTTTAAAAGGATATCCGAACGAAATATAGAACCACTTAAGAGTGGAATAATGAAATATTGCTTTTAAAAATCTGGTATCAAATAACCTAGTTATAACACCGCGTTACACACATTCTGTCCTATGAACCAAATATACTTTTTCGGAAAGGGGATAAAAAATAAATATACACTTGTATTGGCAATTTTCATGTACACGTCACAATTTTGTTTTTTTTTTTGTATTTTATAACTTTTATAACGAGCAATTCTTGTATGCATATCTGTATAGCCACACGATCTCAGGATTAGCTTAACGGATTTGAATGAAATTGGGCACACAGATAGTGTATCACATTTCTAGACTTTTCAGCTAGGTGTTGCCACTGACAATGTTCCACAGGGTTGCCACCTGTTCGAAATTAAAAAAGAAAATTGCATGAGATATGCCGATGTTGGTATCAAAAGAAAGGTATTTAACTCCGCATTATAATAGAGAAGTCGGCTTGCGTTACTAAATACGGCACTGCAGTCCCAAGTTCACTGGGTGTTGGTACAAATTCCGATACTTCTGGTTCCCCGCATCTCGCATTCGATGCAAGAAATGTTGATAGCATTGTTTAGCTTTTGGTTCTCTATCCCTTAATTCGGGAACATCATCAAAAGTCTCCATTGAAGCCGCTATACGTTCTTCTGGTGAGTACAGAACCGCTGGAATAACCGATTCTAAATTAGCGTAGCGAATTTTGTTGCGGCGAAAGTATTGGTACCCTTTAGTTTTGAGTAAAAGTTACGCAAAAGTAGCACAGTTCACCGCAGTGCTCCGTACGTGGTAGCCAAATTGTTGGTACAGAGACTTTATTGTTGACCTTCCATCAGTAAACTTGCATAAATTTCTACAGCAATAGTCACACACGGCTTTCGGAGTGTACCACAAGTAAGGAACATAAGCAGTCTTGAATATTTTCTGAAACGAATTAACCACTGTTTTCGTAATATTTTTAAAATTTTTACTTGGTGCGAATAAGCCACAAACGTAACAAGAGTTATTTCGAGTCGGGCGCTGCATTTTTCGTAAGATGAAATATACAGAAAGACGTTTTCGCGCAACAGAACTTAAAACAATTGTCAAAGTATACGTCTCCTAGTAGCGCAACTGTCAGATGATCGGAACTTCCGGAACTGTAACAAACACACAAACGTATTGTTGTATGAAACAATAATAATAGTAGGTATGACAGTTAAACTGTCCGCGCCTTGAATTACCTACCTTGGATTAGAAAAGCGATTAGTTGCCCTATTCGCTGGTTAAGTTGTTGGTGAAACATTGGCCACCCATGCCACCAGTGGGAAACAACTAAGCCACTACATATATATCTATACAAATGGGCATTGCACACACCGAACTCTCACAAACTCAGCAGGCATTGATATTCAAACTCTGTATCTACTCGTAGTGTGAAAAAGTGATTCTTCGTGACAGGTCAATATGCCGTTGTTGGCTGACCGAGCTCAGGTTTGTTGTTGTTCTACGTCGAACGTATGGACGCATATTTTTCAATCAATAAACAAGCGAGCAAATATGACGAACGGCAGCACATTTACGAACTAACAAATCAAATCAAATATACACAAGAATAACAAGGAAATCCAACAACAACATTCAAAAAAAAAACGCCACAACAAAAACTGATAAATGCAAAACCAAAATAAAACACCCTCTATGACAAAAAAAACAATAAATGAATAACTAAACGAGTGCAACGACTGCATGGCGCTACACAACGCGCTGATCGAAAGGAGTGCGGGATGGAGAAGGCAAAAAAGAAAAAAAGAAAAAACAATGCACCACACGGTGCTTTGACGAATGGGGTGATTGCACGCTTAGTTGCACACAAATTTAAATGCATTGCATAGCCAATGAATATGAATGATGCACATTGACTGAATGAGTGACTAAATGAAACAATGACTACCCGACAGACGAAGCCTACGCCGCGGCGATGTAAGCAATGACTGTTATGACATTTTATGTCAAACCAACAACTCTATCACCTTTGATAAATACGCTTATGGCTGCGTGTGTGTGTGTGTGCGTGGAGCCGCTTATGCCACTCAAAATAAATATTTATACATTTTGTGGCATTTTTAATTACGAGCGACACATGAACATGTCACAAAGCTAGCCAAGCGCGAGCAGCCGAGTTAGAGATCGCAAAACCCGCTAATCAATTGGCCGTGACTAAAGTGGGAATCGTACGTGTGTGTGCCGTGTGACACACAATGTTTATCGAGGGGAAAACAACAACAAAACAGAAAAAACCCACACACTTGTAATTGGTCTTGTTGTTATTTTAGTAGTTGTTGTTGGCTTATTGTCTTATGCCCATAAATTCTGCGTCTTTATTTTACCTATACCTGCTTAAAGGCTTAAATGGAAGCATTTTTATGCGCCTTTTATGGCCCATTAAAAACACTCAAAATTTTGATTTGTATTAAGAAGAAAATATTAAAAATTCAAAAAATACTAATAATTCACTTGAGACTTCTTACTGCATTTGATTTCTATGTCGAGGACAGCAGTTGCTTATATGTCTTGCACATATTCGTCTTGCACTACGCATTCTAGAAAACTGCAGAAGAATTTTATTTAAACATTCGAGAGAATTTATCGGCACCATGGAATTAGTCCACTTTTATGTTATTTAACCATTTCCTCTCTGAATAAAATTCTTGATCCACTAAATCTTATAAAATAAAGTCTCCAAATACAGCCACTCACACCTTATTTGATGCAGACACGAGTTTTTTTATAAATTGTTCTATATTTCGTAATATTTTGCGAAAATGGAAAAAAAGAGTACAAAACAGAGTATTTTATTTATTTTGCTTTATTCCACTTCTCAACTTAAAATTCAAACAAAAAGTGTCCACTCATTTCATTATTAAACCGAAATCAAATTTTATTAGTTCCGCCATCCAAGAGTGTGGAATATAATAAGTGCATTATAATAAGCAACAAATTACAACGGTTGTTGTTGCCCAAGAAAGAACTATTGCAAAAATCAGATAATCTCAGTGCAGAAATTCGCTCTTTATACTCTACACTTGCAGCTCTCTCTACGCTAACTCTTGAGATAAAAAATCTCAAAAGTATTGTTGCTAATTCTGGCAATATTCTCGCCAGTGCAAATACAAATAAACCGGTAAATCATGCGAGCACTTCGCTCTCTCCTTTCTATATTCGATGCCCGCCTGCTGTAAATGAGAACAATGCGCTGAACTCTGCTGCTACATTTAAGCCTGCGTCACAAATCTCTGCTATGTATGATTCAGCTGTCGCCAAAGAAAGGAAAGTTAAGTTAGCGTCAAAGTCGGCTGCTGCTACTAAAACTGCACATGCAATAATAACCATCGCTTCTTTTGCTGCCCCATCTCAGGTTTCTACGACAGCTGTTTCTAATGTAGTTAGTGAATCTATGCCTGCGAAGCGACAGACATTCCAGTGCGAAACGGTAGCAAGAAGTAGTCGAAAGAAATTTAACAAGCCCATTGTGTTCCAATAAAAATAATAAGCCCCGTTTTATCTAAGCCCGCATATAAAAATACAATAAAAATAAAAATATGTTTATCGAACATGATATACGACCATGTTCAACTGCACGGCGGTCTTGCGGAAGACCAAAAAGCATGCGTCCGAACATCAAAAGGGTAAAGAACAGCTAAGTACTTCTGAGGCAGGTGAAAAAACAAAATCGAAACCTATATGCAGCATACAATGACTGGCGAAAAGCTTACGCTTCTGACCCACACTCTTGTCTAATAGCTGTGCTGCGGTTATATGGGGTTAATGAAACAATAACATCATTCTTACAAAAGATAATGAAAAATTGGAGAACAAGATTTAAACTTCCAGACTCTCTCCTTTCATGCTACACCAAAGAAATCGCTATCCGCAGCGGCATTTTTTAAGGCAATTCGCTTAGCCCTCTCTGATGCCGGAAAGTTATCAATCAACCATCTCTTTTATGTAGATGACCTTAAGTTATATGATGGCAAAGAAAAACAATTGGAAAAATTGATAGAATGCGTAATTAACTTCTCGAAAGATATCCGAATGTCCATACGATTTAATAAATGCCGAAAAATAAAAATTGCAAAGAGGAAAGTTATAAATGTTGCATCGATTGCAGATGACAACACCACAGCGAACATTAAGGAAATGGAAAAAGGTGAAGTTTATAAGTACCTTGGTGTATTACAAAACAACAATGTTGAAACAATGCAAATGAGGAAAAAGCTTATAGCCGAGTACAAAAGACGCCTCCACGTACTTTGCAAACCACACCTGAATGCCAATAATCAGATCAGAGCTATCAACTCTGCACTTCATCATGCAGCCAGTGCAGCTGATGACAAATTTACTCCTCTCAGCATGATGCACGAGTTTAACAGCAGGAACACTTCAACAAAAATTGACAAAGTTGAACAATGGTCACGAAAGCCCAAACACGGCGTGTATTAAAACGAACTGAAAACTCTGCATTTCTACGCGAAACTGTCGTACTTGTGGCTAATCAATAAAGGAATTTTCGCGGAAACAGAAAGTGCTGTATTTGCTATGCAAGATGGAATTATGTAAAGTACGTCATCAGAGAGTCCCATGCTCCGGTAGACATACCTCGTAGATGTGGCGACCACGGCGAAACTCTAAACCATGTTCTAGCTGGGTGTACTCTATTAACAAACTCTTTCTACCTTAAAAAGCACAACGATGTTCCAGAACCAGTGCATGAATATAAGAACAGACATAGAACAATCCTTACGAATACCAGAAGAACTCATAATAGGACTCACATATTTGTGGTAAATAAAAATGAGAATGTCATAGACATTGGCATTCCATTAAACAAAAATATTCATAAAACGTACACAGAGAAAATCAGCAAATACTCCGATTTGGGGATTAACATAAAGCGGCAGTGGAAACTCAGAAAGGTAGCGGCTCTGCTGAATTCTTGCCACATCATAAGAAATTTCCTTCATTAAATTACTTATTAATAATAAATTAAATACTTATTGTTACAATATTCGGATGTTTGAACAAAAAAAAAAAAAATAATAAAATAAAATAAAAAAAAGTTTTATAGAAAACAAAATTCGTACCATAAAACGCGGAGTTTCAAATTTTGTACAAAATTTTTTAAAATTTCATCAAAAGTTTCACTTTTTTAACCAGAATTCTTAGAATTTCTAGAATATTTTTGTCGGTCTGCAATCTTATAACCCCTTGAATTTCAGTATAAAAAAGTTGAAGTTTCACGCAATTTTTTTATTGAAAAATGGGATTTCTGTAGGATAATGAAAAGTATTTTGTTGAAAAAAAAATGTTATATTGAAAAAGAAACAAATAAATCACATATACTAATCAAAAAGTCCTTATGCCGTAGTTATTTAAAGCAGTATATATTTATAAGTATACGCAAGGTGGCGCAAAATTAATCATCCACTCTTATTTTTGATTCAATTGTTTACAAAATAAGAAAATAAAATGATTTTGAGTTATGGAAATTTTTATCTTGACTTTCACGTGAGCTATGTAACGGGTGATCAATCATGAGGTGCTTTTTTCAATAGTTAAAAAAAAACAAAAATGTAAATTATGTTCAAAACCTTTATTTATCATTTGAAAGGACATTCTTTGACATTTACTTTTTGAATATGACTTCATTCAAATGTTGGCCGCAACTACGCTTAAGGTGGTCCATTCTGAAGGTCCAATTTTCAATCACTCGTTCGAGCATTTCGACTGGTATGTCGTGAATAATACGCGTAATGTTGGCTTCCAGAAATTCAAACGTAGCTGGTTTATCAGCATAGACCTTGGACTTCACGAATCCCCAAAGAAAAAGTCCAAAGGTGTGATATCACAAGATCTTGGTGGCCAACTCACAGGACCTAAACGTGAAATCAGCTGCTCTCCGAAATGACTTCTCAATAAAGTCATTCTTTCAAAAGCTGTATGGCAAGTGGCTCCGTCTTGTTGAAACCAAATGTCGTAGAGATCATTAGATTCAATTTCAGGTAGCAAAAAGTCCGATATCATGGTACGGTAGCGAGCACCATTCACAGTTACGTTGCGGCCATCATCATTTTTGAAAAAATATGGACCGATGATTCCACCAGCCCATAAACCACACCAGACCGTTGTTTTCTCTGGGTGTAAAGGTAGCTCTTGAACCTGTTCTGGTTGCTCTTCATCCCAAATACGGCAATTTTGCTTATTGACGTAACCATTGAGCCAGAAATGCGCCTCATCGCTGAACAAAATTTTGCTCGAAAACAGCGGATCTTCTTCAATCTTTTCAATAGCCCAATCAGCAAAACGGTGACGTGCAGGAAGGTCATTTGGTTTTAGTTCTTGTACGAGCTGTATTTTGTATGCTTTTAAAGGAAGATCCTTCCGTAAAATTGACCAAGTTGTTCCATACGACAGTCCAAGTTGCTGAGAACGGTGCCGAATCGATTCATCGCGGTTTTCACGTACACTCTCTGCTACTGCCGCTATATTCTCAATGCTTCTTGCTGGACGTGGTCTATTCGGTCGAGAATTATCCACCAATGAATATTCGGATTCAAATTTGTTGATGGTATGTCGAATAGTGCTTAAGGCGCACGAAAAACATTTGTCACAGAACGCTGATTTTCATAATACAGTTGAACAATTTGTAGACGTTGTTTCGGTGTGAGTCTTTCCATGATGAAATGCCAAACGCTGTTCAACAAATCCACGGTGACAGTTTGCCACAACTCGCGCGCGATCTGTAAAAAAAACGCAAATGAAAAAAACTCCTCTTAATTGATCACCCGTTATAAGCCTCTGTTAATAACAGAGCTAATGTTATTAACTTGACAATAACTCAATAGTGATGTTACTAATATGTTAAACAATATAAACGATGTTAAATATTAGGAAGTGAAATGTTAAGAGCTGTTAATGGAAAAACAATGTTGAGGAACCTAAATTAAACAGTTCTAGTAACAACAAATAAACAAATAGTAAAAAAGAATGGATGGAAAAATACCATTGCAACTGAATTCTTAGGTGGCGTGATGCTTTTTGTTTAACTGTTCATGAATGCAGCTTTATTTTAGGTAATAAGCAATTTATTTTAGAATGTGCAGATGAGTCTTAAGTTGACGTTGAAGATTAAAACTATGTTTTCTGCAAACTACTTACTGTTTCATTTTATAGTAAATATATAATTCGCACTCCATTGCTCATCTGTGTGTATACTACAGCAGTTCGCAAGTGTCAAATATGATTAACGTACGACGCCATTTGCAAAAATTACAAATCTTTCAATAGGTTGATTAATTTTACACTAACTTCTTATATTGCATTTGAATTATTATCTTTTTCATGCTGCTGTTCAGGCGAGATTCTCTTCTCTCCTCGTTAGGACAGACAATTAAACTCGAAGGCATCTTCTGGTGGCAAAAGCTTTCCAATGAGTAAATGCAAATTAGCCTAACGAAATGCTTTTCAAGGTTTAAGTGAAATCATTGCCAAAGGGCTAAGAAACTCGTTTGGCTGCGCAGAAACTATGTTCTATAAAATTAGTTTTTCTTTTTTAAATCCTTCTGCGATCTCTTTTTCCTCTATCGTGGCGCTTTGCCCAAATGCTGCAATATGTTTTGCATTTTATGTGCCGTTTGTTGCACTTTATGGCTGCCACACGTAATTCTTGAATAATTTTTGCTTTCATGCTACACACTTTTGGCCGCATGAGACGTGCAACACGCGCACCCAATCAGTTGCAATTTTACGATAATCTTGCCATATTTTGTGTGGTCATAAATAAGTGTGCGTGTGTATTAATGCGAGGGTATGCGAACAAGTGAGCTGGTATCGCTATGTGAAAGGGATTTGAACACTTTAATTACAGTGAAACTCAAATCAAACATGGAAATATCGTTGTGAGTTGTAGCGATAATTACAAAGTACAACCAATTTAGAATTTGTATTAGAGCAGAAGAGCGAGTATTTCTGCCAATAATGAGTAAAATGCCTTTACCGAGTTATTTTGTGTATTCGGTTTGGCTCATCGAAAGGTTTTGATAAAGATTATTTTGATTCGGAAAGAGGAAGTTCTGTGAAGTATTGAACACTCTGTAGATTGACTGGATCCAAATTCCCCGGCGAGCTCACCGATGCAACAAGCTCTGGGAAGACTTGATTCAAATTTCTCGTTATTAAAATGTCTCCCTAAACGAGTTTACCAATGAGTTACCCAGAGAAGTTGTCTGATTGTGTTTTTCTGTTGACATGACGCAGCTTCGAAAAGAATTTGAGCAAATTTCAAACCAGAAAGTTTTGTATGTCACTCCATTGCAACGAACGCCGCTGGCATTGCTAGCCGGATTTTTTTATAAAAAACTTCTACTCTTAAGGACTGGAGTTTTCACCAAACAGTGGTTCAAGCAAGTCCTGTGCTAATGGGCTATCGGCAAGCCCCACCAAAACTGGTGTTGTCCTCTTTACCAGAAGGCGGAAGCTTGATGAACTCGTTCTGTCTAAGTTAAAGGGAGTCACAATCCAGCTATCCAAAGAAATTAAATATCTTGGATTAGTCCTCGATAGTAAACTTCTTTGGAAGTCACAGGTTGAAGCAAAGACATCCAAAGCACTGACAGCCTTCTGGCAGTGCAAAGGCGTACATGGAAAAACGTGGGTTCTTTTTCCTAGCAAGATCCTATGGATCTACACGGCTATGATAAGGCCTATAATCATCTATGCATCAGTGGTCTAGATGAGTTGACTCTCTCTCGTGGGAGTCAGGAGGACCCTTTCGAGACTATAACGCGCTGTGGTCATCTGTTGCACCGGAGCTTTTCCGACTACTTCATGCTCGGCATTAGAAGCTCTGATTAGTCTGCCATCACTTGATGCTTTCATCCAAGGAGAGGCTTTGAGGGCCATCTGCAGGCTGAAACATAATGGGAACTTGTACGGCCATGTCATCAAAAGTCGTCCTTGACAAGAAATACTGTGTGGTGCTGCCAGAGGCTCAGTCGTGGCCAAACCCTGAAAATGAGCCCGGCGATCACAGGTTTCGCATTTTCACGGATGGCTCCAGGACCGAGCATAGCTCCGGCTCTGGGTCTACGTAAAATTCAGCAGGATAAAACTACACTTTGCTCTTGGAATGCATGCATCTGTGTTTCAAGCGGAGGTGTATGCTATTCAAGAAGCGATGGACTTTGTTGTGGAAAACAGATGGAAAGGCAGATCTATATGTGTCTGCAGCGACACATTGTTGTTGCCGTAAGATCTAGTACACTGCGCGCGTTCGGTATGGATTGAAACCTGTTTGCTTCATCCATTCTGTGACAGTGATTTGTAGGCATGCATATACAGAGCTTTAAGCAAAATATACGTAAACTGTATTGCAAAGGGTCTAATTGCTGAAAATGATGAAAAAATTTATTGAAAGGACTTTGGATCACGTATCTGAATAACAGCGCCAAGTTTTTGATTAGACAGAAATTTAGGTTAGGTGATGTTGGACTTAGTTGATCCAGTAGATCGCACATAGCCCAGAAATTGATCCATAGTGATATCAAGTATTTGTTTTGATAGTTTAGTACCTTTATATTTGATTGAACTGTAAGGAATTGTACTGAATTTGAGCTAATTAAATTGCTAAAAAAATTTTGACTTATTTGACGTCTATACGGCGAAAAGTTGGGTACAGTTGAAAAATCCGCGAGTTAGTTGAACCACCTTCACAATACTCGCATACCTTCAGTAATAATTCAAGTACTTTCAGACTTTCTGGTTAGTTGTGGGTTATTGACCTGACCAAAGTCAAACAAAGCTGTGTACTAACATGCGGAGAGGACTCAGAAAAGTTCATTTGAATGCTCGATAAGAGTTTTTCTTGTGTTGTTTCTTAAATTTCTACTGCTGAGAAAAATTTAATATCAGTTAATTGAAATTGACAATATTTTTAAGTTCCCTCTGACCGAAAAAAATAAATTTTTTTATTAGGACTGTGCATTAATAGTTCGTGCAGTAGCTGGGTCATCATCATCATCATGTCAATTACAGCTCGTGGTGATCCTTGCTTTCTTGACAATATCACTCCATACTAGTTGGTTCATATCAACGCTCCTTCTAGCATTTATGCACCGTAGGTCTGCTGAGATATCATCAATTCATCTTCTTGGGGTCTTCCGCGTTTACTACTGTCCATCGTCTACGAGTTGAAGGCGTCTTTCGTTGTATCCTGTTGTCGTCCATTCTGAGTAGACGCCCAAACCATCGTAAAATCTACGCATTAGCAAAGCTCACAAAGTTTTAGTCCGTTATAAGATGTTCAACTTCGTTGTTATATCTTTTTTAATAAGTCCCATTGGCTTCCTTTACTGAAACGAATATTCTCCTCAGTATCTTTCGCCCAAAGCGTAGGAGTTGGTTCTTAATGCTGGTGGTCATAACCCATGCTTCGCAGCCATAAGTTGCTATGGGCCTTATTAGGGTCTTATATAATTTCAGCTTACACGACCATGAGAGCAGTTTGCTTTTGAGCAGTAAAGATGCAGTAGCTCTATAAAAAATATGAATTGATAAACTCCTCAACGTGACTCGAATTTGGCATTTGTGTATATTATAAAGTCAGTTGTGTTTATTTAAACATCAACACACACATACATATGTTAGTACTCTTACATTACAACTTAATGCCACATTTGCCACAGTTGCCACACTTGGCATATAATGACACTCCAGCGCTCGTTACTCGCCATATCAGTCATTCTTCACTTGACAATTTGGAGTTGGGTGCAACCTACCATTACACGAATTGCATGGCTGACTTTGAGGCGGAAAGTATCTTACAAATATCCAGCTGTGCTTTAAGCAAATACACACACACACATTACTTCTACTTAGGGCACATTTGGGCAGGCTTGTCTACACTTATGACTGAAACTAAGATTTACTTGTATGTCTGTATGTAAAATTTCGTATTTTCATCTGTGGATATGCACGCAGGTATGTTTTGGGTGCGAGCAAATCAAAAGTGTCGCTATTTTTGTTATTCAAGTGCAGTAAGCAGGCTGCAAGGAGGTGGCTCACAGGCGCTTGTATGTATGAATATTAACACGAATATACAGCTATTTAAATACTCATACACTTACACATACATATAAAAGTATAAATGCACAAATGCCCATATTGCACCCTTCGTTTGGTGCGCTCGGCTGTACGATCTTCGATTGCTTGCAAGTCGCCGCAAATAGCAGACGCATTCATACTTACTTATCAACTTACAGTAGGTCTTTGTGCACTGAGAGGCCACATGAATGCACGCATTGTAGGAGTGTTGAAGATATGATGCGTTGTAAAAATAGCAACAACATGTGTTACGGTGCTATTGCCAACGTTACCGACACTGCCACGTGCTGCTGTGCCTACGGCATCAGTCAGCCACACAATTCAAAGTGTCACATCACAAAACACTTACACACTTATAAGTTTACGATACCCTGCAGTGCAATCCAATGGTACGAAACTGTTGCGTTTTAGGGAGTCGATCTACGACTATCTCGATTACTTACCATGTCGTGTTATTGCCACATAAGTGTAAGAAATTGGTGAATTTTATACGGAGATATTCCACGTAGGCATTTTTTTCGATAGCTAAAAATATAGCACTAAATTGCACATATTACATGCTGACTAGTTTGGAAGTAGTGCCAAATTCCACAGATAAGGAGTAGTATTCTCGGAGTACTTATATAGTTAGTACTGGCATTTGATATTCGCGAATTGTATATATGAAAAAAGAAGATTTTGCTACACCTCTGAAGGTGTATATGAAGAAGATGGAGTTAGACGTACTATATTAAAGAGGCCTCAATCCTGGGAGAGTATTCAAATGTATCAATTCGTGATTAAAATACTTATATATTTTCATATTTTAAAGAAATCTGGAAAAACCTCATTATGTTCCAAGTCGGTCATAAAAGGCTTACGAACACGTGGCTTATATGGCTAAAAATTCTGAATATATTATGAAACAAAATGGTCAAAATTCAACATGATTTTTAAGCTAGAACTGAATGGAACATAAAACTGCGCACGCATAATTTTTTCGAAATTCTAATTAACAAATCGAAAGTATTGATGATAATTTTTAGAAATTTGTTAAATTTTTCTGAATTTTGTAAAAAGTTTTGAACTGAGATTTATAAGGTTTTTTGCTGTACGATTAACCTTGTTTCTAATGGGTCGGGGAATAAGTTCATAGCGTATATTTTCTTTTATTTTGCAACGATTGGTTTGCTGTTTAGCAAAGAGTGAGCATTCATTCGATAGAATTCTTTCTGCTCTACAAAACCATGTTAATTGAGTTTTTGAGTTATTCAATTTTTTATTAGTTTTGAGGCTTAGAAATGGAATACCCAGGAGCCAAAAATCAACATTTTCGACACCTGCTCTTCTTTGCTTTTCATCGAGGTCAAAAAGCTGCCTAACCAGCCAAGACATTTTCAACGTGTATAGAGAAGGTATCATAGGCTAGTCTACAGCACGGAATTGATTTGCAAAGTTCAATAATGACGACTCTAACATCGATGACACGTCCCGCAACGGAAGGGCTCCCAACTCGATGAAGAACGCCTCAAATCATTTTTAACGAAGGACGGTCTCCAAACCAGTCCTGAATTGGCGGAAAAAGGACAAAATTTTCAGTGACCATAAAACGATTCTCAATCACCTTCATTCAATGGGATTTACCGAAAAATTGGGAGCCTGGGTGCCCCACGAGCTCAACGAAAAAACAAAGAAAGTCGCCTTCAAATTGCTTCTCAGCATCTAGCCCCCCATCGAGCAACACGCGGTCATAAACAGCGCTTTTTGTACCGAATCGTCACAGTAGATAAGGAATGGTGTCTATACACCAATAATGAAGCAAAGAACGAAGTGATTGTCTCCAAAAGATACGCCAAAACCGAGAGTAAAGCCGGATAATCATCCAAAGAAGATCGTGAAATGTGATTGCTGGGGCTGGGAGGGCATGGCGCACTGGGAAATGCTCGAAAAGAATGGTATGGTCAATAAGTAGGTCTACATTGCCCAGCTACACCACGTGAATGAGGCTATTCGACTGAAAAGACCTGATCGACATGGTCAAACCGTGCTTCTTCACAACAACGCCAAGCTCCATGTAGCATAAGTCGTCAAAGCTGCACCCCAAGAGCTCGAATGGGAGGTCCTTCCAGTATTCTCTGTAACTTGCAACGACCGATTACCATCTTTTCCGCTCCCTGTCAAACCATATGAAAGGTGTTACCTTCGATAACAAAGAGGTCCTGAAAAACTGGCTCAATAACTTCTTTGACACCAGACCAGGCGATTTTTGGCGAAACGGCATCAACAAATTGGTTGAGAGGTGGGTAGAGATTGTAAACAGCAACGGCGATTATATAATTGATTAGCTTATTGATAGAATTTTTGTTTTTTTTTGTTTCAATAAAGGTCTTCGTTAGAAACGATACGAAATTATTCCCCAACTTAATATAAAAAATCAAAGAAAAATATTTGGGATGAAAAATGTTGCGCGCATTGTCAAAAGGTGAAGTGGCTTAATTATGTGACCGCAGGTGTACACTTGAGATCGTCTCGTTATCTTCAGGACGTCACCCTAGCCCTATTGTTGAACAGACTACAATTTTCGTAACTTGAGTTAGCATTTTTTTCTGTAGCTACGTAGTTTTTATTCATTTAATGTAGGCAAAAAACATAATGGTTCGTATTGACTCTTGACTTTGTGGCAATATAAACAATGTATGAATAGAAAAACAAATAAAAGGGGCCAAACCTAAAAATAATACGATTATATTAGCGAATTAAATGATGCCAGAAAGAAGAGAACTGATTCTAAGCCATTCTAAAATCTAATAATATGAGTCCGGGGAATAGGTGAATAGGTGCATTGGTCTCAAAATCCAATGTGAGAATCTTGAGATAAGAGAGTTAGAGCCTAGTAAAGTTCTCGCTGGAATAAGAAAGTTACTGCGTTGCAAAAGAAACAAACAATCAAGGCCACTTTGAATTAAATTAATTCTGCACTCAAGCGAGTTTAGTCCAAAATTATAACAATCGGGAGCTATAAAAGACAGACAATTTTAAAGATCTTATGCATATTTAAGAAACATTTTTGTACCCGTTCTATTCTTGTGATATAAAATTGGTAATAAGGTCCCCAAATAAATAAAGGATATTTTAACTCTTTCTTCATCACATTTTTGCAGCCTCTTCTAATAAAAATATGATGTTTATAATTGTGTAAAATATAAATTTTTTAAAAATCAGTTCAATAATTCGATTTAGTTTTATATTTTTATCATCTGGTCAAAATTATTTTTATTCTTTTCCTTCAAACAGTCAAATGTCTCCTCTCGCAACTGCAGTGTTGTCTAGTTTTAGATATGAAAAAGCAATAAAATGCCCATTTAAGGGGTAGTATGGTATTTTTTTTTTCATTTTTTTTTTTTTTTAAATTATTCTTAACATCTTAAGATTATTGTGTGAAAGTTTGAAGTGCATTAGAGTAAAATTGACAAAGACACAAAGGATTAAGTATCTACCTCTCCAACCGGATTTCACGCTGCCGAAAATCTTTAAACGCGTTTTTCTCATACTTGCCTTTTTTACGGTCGGTGTCCATTGTAGATTCATATCTACTGCACCGATTCTTTTCAAATTTGGTTTTTTTGTTTCTTTACTTTATTCACGAGGTAATGACGTCGAGTTTTTTTTTTTTAATTTTGTCATATTTTAAAACAACAAAGTTTTCAAGTTTTTTTTATGAAAAATCGGTGTTTTGACTTCAAAGCGCTTTAAAAAATTAAAAAAAAAAAAATAAAAAAATTCGACGTTGTTACCTGCGAAACTTTATTAGCTGATGAAATCAATTTGGTTTTTTGATTTTAGTTGATCCAGTAATGAGTTCTGAGGGACACCGCAATAAAACTTTTTTATGAGACGTCCGCGAAGATTCGCTGCCACCAACTCATTTCTTCATAAAAATCAATGAAAATTTCACACAATATTCTTTAAATATGACTTTATAATGAAGTAATTTTAAAATTTTGAATAAATCAACTGTGTCGACAAAAAAAATTTCGAAAAATATGCTTGTTTTACACCGAATTAACCATACTACCCCCTTAAAGAAAATAAAATACCAAATTTTTATTGAATTATTTAAGGAACTGTGTAAGCGTAAAAAATTGGTTATATACAATAAACTGTATGGGAAAACCTTCTTTTATATAAAGGGTGGTTAAGTTTTAAGGTGTTAATTTTGAATAAAATATAATTTTTTTAAGAAATTATTATCATTTCTCTTTATTATGATAATATTGGTATGGCTCAATTACATATTGAACAAAATATTGCCCAAATGGCTGCCGCGGCCTCGGCGGCACACCTCCGTTAATGTGCCGAATTATCTCATTCTTTAGCTCTTGAATTGTTGCTGGCTTATCGACGTACACCTGTTTTTTCAAATAACCCCAAAGAAAGAAGTCCAACGGTGACAAATCACATAATCTTGGCGGCCAATTGACATCGCCGCGACGTGAGATAATTCGGCCATCAAATTTTTCGCGCAAAAGAGCCTTTCTTTCGTTAGCTGTGGGACAAAGTTCGTTATCGTCTCACCTCATTTTGGAAAAAATACGGCACAATGATGCCGCCGGCCTATAAACCGCACCAAACAGTCTCTCTTTGTAGGTGCATTGGTTTTTCGGCAATCACTCTTGGATTATCATTCGCCCAAATGCGGCAAGAAGATCCAATATTCTTGCATAACCTCAAACGGAGTAGTATAATATATGAGATTTTCAACAGTACTAAAATCTTCTCAGAGAGGGCGTTTTTAGCCTTTTTTTAATTACAATTTTTTTTGAACTTACATCAAACTTAAAAATTTTCTCACCTTAGGTTTTTGAAAAAGTATTAATTTAGTGCGAAGAGCAAAGGGTTAGCAAAACTGTTGGCGTTGGAAATTGAAGATAAACAATCGGTATCAAGTGAAAATCATTCAATTGTTACGTAATTTTCGTTTACAAAAAAAAATATATACATATTTTTTTTTCAATGACACAATATTACAAAAAATTTCTTCCCCTGACGTAACACATGCCACTTGCGTAGCTGATTGGGCTGCTCAGGTACGTCTGAGCTACATACATAGTGGGTAGCAGATTTACAAAAAAAAACATTTTTTTCTAGATATTTTATCTGTTTATTGGAAAAACAAAAAAAAAAGGATTTTCTTCACGTTCTCGCTCTTAAAAAAAAATTGAAAAATTGATAATAAAATTATAATTCTGCTACCCGCGAGAGCCACAAGTCTACTCAATAACATATAAAAATTCAAGTCAATCGATTCAGTACTTTTTGAGAAATTACCAACGCCAACTCGGAAAAAATTGTTTCGAGAACAACACGGTTAAAATTGCCAAGTGCCTGGGCGTCGTATACCAAACTGGTCTCGTTTTAAAGGACTGTAACGTCTAACTACAACGAATTTCATTATAAAAATTTGCAAGTATATTTTTGAAAGTATGTATAAACTATCATGACATGAAAAAAAAATATCGATTTTTTCGAAGTTCTACACCAGAAAGGTGCCTTAAAGCATCTTTATTTATGAAGAAACTTAGAAAAATATTAGTTTTGTTTGCTTTTTGCTTTGTAACTGGTACAATTCTAACCACTCTCTAACTAGTACGACTTCTTTCGTCATATACCCGTTCATAAACTACTTGTAGAATGTTTGGTAGGGAACGAGCTTGCCTTTACACTGAACGTTTAAACTATCAATGCCTATATGTCTATACTCGTGTATGTTCATATGTATGTGTATTCATATACATACTTTACACCTCGACGTGAACACTTTCTCCCTCATATTTTGTGCATGCATGCGTTTGTATGATTGCTGAGAGTGTCGCATTGAGCCTGCTTATGTTCTGCTTCCGACAGAGTGTGACTGGCAACATTAGTGCGGAATGTTGCTACGTCAAATTACCGAGTGGTGTGTGATGGTAATTAGCTGACAAGTAAAATACGCAACGGGAAAAATGCACAGTGGAAAAATTACAAGCAAAATGAAATGATTTTAAAATAATTCATCTTGAATTCATATACAAATTTTTAAAATATAATTAACATCAAGATTTTTAAGCTTTCTCAAAAAATTAGAAACAAACAAAAAAAATCCTATAAGATTATTATTTGGATTAGCCTTTCTTTTTCATACACAGATATGAGCGCAAGTCCAATAAGCTGCGGATGGGTGGGGTTAAGGGAAGGCAAATTGAGAAGAAATATCAAATATGTACAAAATGAAGTTTCGTGCCGTAATTAAGTTAGTCAGTAAGCAAGAGAAAATACCGCGGGTCAGAGATACCATCAGTCTAGCGCAAGAATATGTGCTCAGGCCTTAGATACAGCTTCCGAGAAAACTATAGCAGCTCTAGACTATAGCAGTTGTTTATAGTCATATAAATGGTGAACAGATTAGAAGTACTTTTTCCAGAGCTTTCTTTGACAGATCATGTGTGACTATTGTCAAATTAACTAATTTTCAGTATTCATTGACATTTCGTCATGGAAAGACTTACGCCTCAACAACGTTTTCAACTCGGAGAAATGTATTACGAAAATCGACGCTCTATGAAAAGAGTTCATCGTGCGCTCAGGCCAACTTATAGTGTACAGCAATGAGGTAAGTTTTGGCCGTATATGGGCTGAAGAGCAACGCGAAGTCATTGAAGAACAGCATTACATCCATTGAAAACAACCGTTTGGTGCGGCCTATGGGCGGGAGGAATCACCGGCCTATATTTCTTCAAAAACGAGCCTGGCGCCAATGTAACACTGATTGGCGAACGATATCGCGCCATGATACACGGCTTTTTGATCCCGGATATTAAAACTCGTGAGCTCAACAACACTCTACAAGGCTCTCATCATGCCCGTCCTAACGTATGGCACAGAGGCGTGGACGATGGCAACATCCGATAAAGCGACGCTTGGAGTGTTTGAGAGAAATATTCTGCGGAAAATTTTTGTGCGATTATTGTAAGCGATGGAACGAGGAGTTGTATGAGCTTTACGAAGACATAGACACAGTGCAGCGAATAAATATTTAGTGTTAGCTGGGTCATGTTGCCTGAAGGGATACAAACGCTCCGGCTCTCAAAGTATTCGATGCGGTACCAGCTGGTGGTAGCAGAGGAAGAGGAGGGCCTCTTCTGTGTTGGAAAGATCAGATCGAGAAGGACTTAGCTTCACTTGGTGTGTCCAACTGGCGCCGATTAGCACGAGAAAGAGAAGACGGGCGCGCTTTGAAAAACTCGGCCAAAGTCGCGTAAGCGGTGAGCCAATTAAGAGCAAGAAGATCTCCACAGCAACACGGCGCTACTTGCCATATAGGCCGTGAGACAGTAGATTTTCTGTGTCGTCGCTTCGGTAAGCAATTTATCTCTCCACTCGCACCAGGGGATTGGCCACTAAGATCGTGTTCTATAACACCTTTGGACTTTTATTTGTGGGGGTATATAAAGTCTGAACGCTTTTTTGATAATCCGCCTTTGATTCAGGCATTGGAAGCCAATAATACTAAAGTCATTCATTCAAAATTTATGGTTACGGTTGCCGACTTACGGCGCAGTTATTGGCAATATTTTAAAGGGATTATCTTTAAAAATAAATGTCATGAATGGTTCTATACAAAAATAATAAAAGTTGCCCAATCAGTTTGAATTTTTGTTGATTTATTACAATTTAAAATCCGATACCTCTAAATAGATCATCCGTTATAACCAAATTTGAAATGTTGCACAAAAATTGAAAAAATTCCACAAAATTCCGCGGTTTTTAATCAGAATGCGAAGCCATTTGTTTTTGCGTACAGTCAAAACAACGTTAAGCCACTATTGAAGCTGCATTTAGGTTTCTCATTGCCTATCTCACCTGCCAGAAGTGACTACATTAGGGCCATTGCCAACTGAGATATGTAGATTACCAGTTTGGTCTTGTGGTCGATGAGACAATTCAACTCCTGTTTAGTTAGACCTGCGAATTGCACTAGCCTGGACCGTTCAACATGGCAGGGCGGTAGATCACTTGGGCAGCTACAACTAGTGACGTAGTAGATAAAAAGGATATTTTAAATTGCAGTATTCCCTTGTTCGGCCACACCCAATATTCTACATGCCTACCTGCATATCCACTTCAAAATATTCACTTCTAGCGTACTTTACATTTCACTGCTGCGATTTTCCACTTTTCTCGCACATTTCTACTTCTCAATCAACGCTTGCAACAACAAACCGTAGAAAATCAAAGCAATGAGCGGAAAGAATCTCAAGTAGGAGTGCACACACACACAGCTGCCAGCGCCTTCCCTGTCAGCATAATTACGAATACATATGCACATGCACATACATGAGAACATATTTTCATATGTGGTGTATCGTTTGCGTTATGTGGCATGCGACATGCGCCAGACAACAATTTAATTACCAACTCATGCTGCTCAAAATTACTGCCACCAAGAGTATGACCATTTGTGTGAAGAAGAACCACTACGAGTTGATGTAAATGCAATCAAATAAATGTGTACAAATGTACTTTTCTGAATGTTACTTACACACACACACACATCTGTACAAACATGTGGAAATCATACACATGAGATGGCGCGTACATGCATACACTTGCGCTCACATAATTAGGTCACTTCATCTCTTTGGAATATTTTTAAGCCAACATTTTTTCCGTTCATTTTTTATAAAAATATGGTTCATTGGTTCAACGAAAACCTTGTGAATGAAAGTTCCAAACTTTGCATAAAAACAAAAATAGTTTAATAAATTTCAAAAAACTGCTATCAGAATCTTACGGTTGTGTAGCTAATTAAATTTTAGTTCAATGAAATATAAGCTTAAAGTCGCTGAAAAATCGCTTTGATTTAAATTTTTTTATGTGTATAAGGTGTTAAGGATTTTCTACCATATGAACACAGTGGGCTTGGACAGGAGATAGAGTTAACAAAAAATGTCAGACGAAACGGCCCACGGTGATTTGCTACTGGCTACTCATACAGTGGCTCAATAAAGAACTCGGCATACATAGATGCTTTCCATTTCAATGCAATCGGGCTATTCGGGACATGTTCTTCGATTTCGATGTAACTCAAATATGTTGCTCTCTGGTGCAAATAATGAGACAGGTATTTTTTGTTCGCCCGAAAAACAGTTTTTTCAACATTTATCGGCAATTTTGCTTTTCGGCTCAAAATCGATTTTTTTAATTATATAAGAAATTTTTTTTTATTTGCTCATAACTTAGTCAAAAATGACCCGATTTTAATGATTCTGAGTTCAAAATGATCGCCATTACTTGCACAAGCGACTTCATGTACAAACAATAGCAAAAAAATGGTTGAACATTTTTTATTTTGCAAAAAACAAAACAAAAAAAATTATTTTGACCAGAGACCAACATATTTGAGTTACATCGAAATCGAAGAACATTTTTGTAAGAAATGCAGGTTAATGTATTTTATTCTTATATTTTTTTATAGGGTATTCAAATAGCATTCTAAAAATAGTAATAATAATTAACAAAACCTTTACCTCCTTCTTCTAACAAAATTTATAATGCAGCATTCGCAAATTGGTGTCAAAAAAGAGGTCAGGCATTATTGCGATTGTTTGGCACTTTAAAACGGGGAGTCCCACAATTAATTTGATCTCGGTACAACAGCGCAAAGAAGGAATCAAACGTAATAAATTAAAGTAAAATTTCAGTCGTTTTTTTGAAATAAAATCCAAATTATAAACATGGGTAGACATCGTGGACAAAGCTCAAGTCTGAAATTTAATTATGAGGCAACATGAAAAGAGTAAAACCGTTCGAGAAACTGCAGAGATAGTGGATGGACCCTGCTCGACTTTATATACACATAGGTATGTATACATGTTCGCATACTGTCACATACTAACTATATACATAATTGGTCCTTTCTGGGGCCTCCTCCTCCTATTTATGCCGTGCGTCTTGATGTTATTCCACAAATGGAGGGACCTACAGTTTCAAGCCGACTCCAAACGGGGCTTTTTCGTGGCAGACATACGCTCGAAGGTTTGCCATTGCCTGCCGAGGAGCGACTGCTATTAGAAAAATGTTTTTCTTAATTTTGGTATTTCAACGTTCTCTCTGCGAATTCCGAATGGTAGTCACGCACCAACCGATTCGACTACGGCGGCTGTCGACTGTATACGAAGTAATAAAAAGTTTCAAAGAAACAAAATCTGTGGAAAATAAGAAGAAATCGAGACGAGCAAAACTATTTTCGGACGCCGATGAACGATGGATAGTCCAACAAACTAAGAAAAATTCAAATTTGAGCGCTCCTAACCTCGCAACAGAAGTCGCCCAACACCTTAATAATAACTGCAACCCCAAAAGTACACGTATACTTGGTTGGTTGGTTAGAGTGCTGATTCATCCAGAATCCAACAAGCGCTTCTGCACCATTCTGTTGCCACATCCTCGTTATCAACTTCCTTAACAGTTATTTACAGCAAGACTATATCCAGCCTTTGCGGTTCAGGAACCTTATCAGGTTGTTGAGATCTAAGCCAGGCAGTTGTGCGAGACTCTCGAACAGCGGTTTGCCCAGGGTTAACATTCTGTCCATGCATAGAGCAGAGCATTCATAGAAGAAATGGAAGATTGTTTCCTTTTTCTCCGGTTATTTACAACTATGACAGTATGTGTTGTGGGGGATGTCTACTTTGGCGGCTTGTTCTCTGATAGACCAGTTATGACTGTCGTTAGTCTCCAGGCGTCCCGTCGTTTCATGTTTATCAATGCCGACGATTGCTTGAGTTTATAGGTGGGCCATAACGTCCTGATGATTTTGCATTTCTGATCTCTCCATCTACAATCTGCTATTCAAAGGTATTTTAGGGAAATTGCATTCTTAAGTGGACCTAATGGCGTGAATACCGGTACTGCAGGAACGTTGTTCCTGGCAGATCCCAATCTTGCCCGTTCAGCTGCTTTTTCGTTACCTTCAATGTTCCGATGTCGCGGGACTCAAATTAAGGTAACTTTATGGTTTACACTCAAGGTGGTAAGACTATTACTACTTTGTTCCACCAGTTTAGAGGTTGTTGTAGCCGAGTCCAGTGCTTGGATTCCAGCTTGGCTATCCGAAAGAATGGAGATATTGCCTTAAAAGAGAAATCTGCGATTAGTAGCCTACAAGCTTCCCCAATTGCCAGTATGGTATAGTACGGTAATGCGAAAGAATAATTATAATAGAAGAGTTGCCCGAAAAAAATCTTTCTTCAACGAGATTAACCGACACCAGAGAAGAAAATTCGCAAAGCGTCATGGGGATAAGGATTTCGAGTGCTGGAAGCACGTTTTATTTGCAGATGAAAGTAAGTTTAATATATTTACGTCAGGTAGGCAATCATATGCATGTGTGGTGAAGACCAAATGAAGAGTTGCTGGAAAAAAACTTACGTCCGACAGTTAAACATGGGTGTGGGTCGGTCATGGTATGGAGTTGTATGTCCGCTGCTGGTACGGGACATTTTTGCTTCATTAAATACAGTACGGACTACAAACAATACCTAACAATTATGAAAGAAAATTTGGCCCAAAGGGGCGAAATGTTGGGAATTAAAGATAATTTCCAGTACTATCAAGGCAACGATCCCAAGCATAAGGCACTCGATGTCCATCTATGGCTTATGTGCAACTGCCCTAAAGTACTTAAAACACCTCCACAATCTCCAGATATCATCTGGGGCTCATTGGAAAACCAACGGAAAAAGCATATTATTAAAAACAAGAAAGATTGAGGATATGCGATTAAAGAAGAGTGAGAGAAAATAGATCCATGCAAGAAGCTGCTCGAATTCATGCCAAGAATACTGAATGCTGTGAGAAAAAATAAAGCCTAGCCGACTAAATATTTAAAACATATTTTTTCTTAAATATTATTTGCCTAACTCTACTTTATCTAAATGATCGAGTTCTTTTTGTCAAGTAAAGGGGTTTCCAATAAGAGGTGTTATTTTTATATTCAAAGAAAAATGTTATTTTTTAATATAAATGATGATTAATATAAATGATGTTTATTTCATTATAAAGTGGAAGGTATGCCATTAGTAGTGGAAAATAACATCAGGCAAATGCCTATCACAACCACGCTTACAGGGCAATATTCTTTTCATGAAATTTTAAATAACCGAATTGCAAAATTACTGCTCTATGTCCTCGATAGCCTGACGAATTCCATTATAATAATATTCGTCAGAACTGTCACTAGCATAAAATATAAAATACATAAAAACCTGCTGGTTCCTCTGGCAGTAGCACTGAGGGACTGAATCCAAGAACTGAAATTCGTTCTGACTCTGCCGTCATTTCACATCGTACAGAACGGTAGATGTCGCGAGCGTTGCAGCTACCAACTAATTTGGGCCTCTATATGCCGACACGCGTCCGGAACGGTAAAATGGCTTAGGCGGCTATACGCCAACACCCGTCCTCAAAGGGTTAAAAGATGTTCAGCACGACGGCTCCTACGAATTCGACGTAGAAAATGGGGAGAAAGAGAAACGGAATGTTATTTGGGCGTACTCTGAGCAGTTACTGGAGGCTGTTTTGGAAGCTACACGACTTATTGGCAACTATAAAGTAAAGGTAATGGCTGACGGAGGGAAAGGGTTTCTCAAAGTAAGCACGTACTTGGAAGGAGGTAGTGCAGCTAAAGGGAGCATGTTAACTAGTGTCCGTGTCAGACTGCTGATACTACGCTTAGTTCCAAAAATTGAATAAACTTACTTGAATATTAAGCTTCTCTTTGAGCGCAGAAACATCAATAATATCCCTTTAAAGATTGTTTCTGATTTTAAAGTAATGCTAATTGACAATGGACTACAGACAGCTTCGTCCATGTATTCATGCCCATACTGTTTTGCATCTTTAACAGATTTGAGGGACTCTGAGAAAGAGATGGATAATCTTTTAGAAATCTTCTAACGAATGATTTGCATTTTTAAGAGATTTGAGAAGGAGGTGGATAATCTTTTATAAATCTTCTATACGAATCAAAATGCTCAACACCGCATGCAAAAAAAAAATTGTCAAAAATCAACGCGATCTTTGATTTTTTTTATTTAAATTTAATTTTTATTATTAAAATGTAATGGGCTAAAATTCTGCATATCCATTTTTGTTTCAAAATTTTTATTAAAAGGTTGGTTAACAACTTGATGAAATTCGTTAATTTTTTATAAATTTCGTACAAAGTATGAAAGTTTTTTTTATGAAGTTTGTTGGTTTAATTGAATTATATTTTTCTAAAAAATTACCAAAAAAAAACAAATTTGCTATGGAAAATATTGCGCGTATTGTAAAAGGCTAAAATGACTTAACTGAGTGAGCTCCAGTGTATGAGTGTAAAACATATCTACATATGCACGAAAATGTACTTGGTGATGATGGCAAAATGATTGTGGCATGCAAAAAGGTGTCGTTTGCCACCAATAATGTTCACACCACGTCAGAATATCCGGCGAACATTTTGAGTTACCATCTCACACATCCCGCCAAAACAATCGTACGCTGAGACTGCAGATGTTCTTATTTCGTATTGTACCGGTATTTCCATGCAATCACATTGCATATGTGTGTGTGTGCGGTGATTAGCCCATTCTCAGTGTGTACGTGTGTGTGTGTGTATTTGTTTTGCTGACGTTTAGACACGTGTAGCAATTTAATCTCTTGAGACTCGCTCCATCAACGAGTCTAAATGTGAATGCCAAAGTGACCCAGGGGAGGAGTACTCGTTGAGTGTTCCATGCGTGGGGTCGAGGCTACGAGAACAACTTCCACATAAGTAAGTATGTACATACATACATACATACGTACATGAGCAGGTAAGTATTTTCTTTGCCTCCGTGTAAAAATGTCGCCCTCGAGTCGCCAAACAATGCTGGCAATGAACCAATTTGCCAAATGAGCCTTCTGGGACTTTGCTCCGAACACTACGACAAACAATTACTCTTTTTCTTTTGTCACTCCTTCACATGTCCACGGATGAATATTTCTATGTAAGCATAGACAAGTATGCCTGTGTGTGTGTGTGCCTTTATGTATCTCTTTAAATCTAAGTGCATATCGGGCTGACAATTGAAAGTGTCACATAGGAATAAAAATGTGAAAAATTAAAACATTTCAGCACATAATTGCTAATATACGCCAGTGTAGCTAAGATATTTAATTGAAATTAAAGCCCACCATTTTCCAGTGAAACTGTCAGCAAAGCATCCGTGAAGAAAGCAAAATGACAACGACAAAAAGACTGGTTAATAAGAGTTGAGTGCAAATTTTTGATTCGCGTTCTTAAAAGTCTTGAAGTCTTTTCACATCACAGTGTTATAATGCACTAAAAAAAGCGCACAGAATAATAAAGTGTACAACTTTTTACTAAATCATAATAACAACCATACCGCTACAGTCGTGTGACTACTATTACGTATTGCCCGGGCTCGAAACCCCTTGCTGGCACGAAGGAAAGGTTTTTTTTGTTCTTTTGATTCATTCATTGAGCTAGTTTTCTATGCTCTCGTAAAAAGTGAACTGCTCTCCAATAAGAGCTGACTGCATTGATCAGAACAGATGGTAATTCGAAGGTGCAAATTCTGGGGAATACGGCGGGTGGAGCAAGATTTCCCAGATCAGTCAATCTTAATATTTCTCGACCGATTTAGTAACATGTGGCCTGGCGTTGTCATGCAGCGAAATCAAGTTGTCATATCTACCGTCCCATTCCGGCCGCTTTTCTTTGAGAGCTCGATTCAAAAGCATTAGCTGCATTCGATAACAATCGGCCGTGATGGATTCAGATGGTTTGAGGAGTTCATAATGGATGACACCCTTCTGATCCCACCAGATGCACAACATAACCTTTGAAACATGAACATTTTTTCAAGCTGTCTATGGACTTGGTTCACCTGGAAGGCTCCAACATTACATTTTCGACGCATAGGCTTATCATAAGAGATCCATTTTTCATCGCCAGTGGCGATTCGATACAGAAAACTTGTTCTTTTCTGCCGTTCAAGAAAGGTCTCATACGTCAGCAAACGTCTCTCGACATCCCTTTCCGTCAATTAATGTGGCACCCAGTTAGTTGCTTTCTGGACCATTCCCATCGCGTGCAAATGTTTAGCGACGGTTGATCTGTCAACATCCAACTCTTTAGACATATCATCAAGGATTCGACATGCGTCTTCATTCAATGATTTTTGTAGTTGAGTATCTTCGAATTTTTTGGGTGCCATTTTGCGACCTTTATCACTCTCGTCGAAATTGCCACTTTGGAAGCGTCACAGCCATTCGTTAAAAGTTGTATTTGTTGAAGCTTGATTACCATAAATATTAATCAATCTACGCCACATTTCAGCTGCACTTTTCTTTCAATGGTAATAATGAAGCCTGGCTTCCCACAAATGCTGTTTTTTCAGGACGAACGTAGACATTTATGAAGACAGATAAAAAAGGATATTTACGCTTCAAACGAATGTCAACTACTGCGATCGAGACCTCACATATAGTGTACACCTTTAAATAACCAGTACACAACCACAGCGAACAAAAAAATAGTAGTATCAGCAGCGACCTATCTTTTACGAAGGCGGAAACTTATTCCCATACCCCATAAGTAAAATATCTGCGTACTCTGTGTTGCTGACGAAAAGTACGCCCGAGCAGTAAATATCATTCATCCTCATATTTTTGTATGTTGTCATCATTCCCACATTCGCATTCTTTCTCACCTGCACTGTATTTCTTTCACTGTAGTGTATGTGCATCACTCATTATTTGCTTACATACATATTTACAGTAATACTCATTCATATTGTTATTTATTGCATATTTACCAAATCTTACTGTAATGTCATGCCAATTTGATCAGTTATGAATTCGTGTCTCTTGGTGCAAATCGACGTAGTCGTGAAAAATAAAAACAAAATTCTAATAAGTTTCAAAGCGCTCAGACGCTGTTGCAAATTTGTCTTTTAATTTAAAATAATACGACTGCCGCGGTTGAAAATACGCGCAATACTCTGTTTTTCCATTTTCCTAAAATTTTACGAAATATAGAACACTATACAAAAAAATCGTGTCTGCATCCAAAAAGGTATGAGTGACTGTGTCTGTAAAATCATTTAATAAAATTTCCATTAGCTGCAATAATCTCCTCTATCCGGATCCAAAAACGATTGCGAATCAAATGCTCTTCTTTTCATATCGACCCTGAGCTTATTAATTGCAGCTTTGAGAGAAGAAATTTCGTTATGAGTACGCTCATGTTAGTTTCACGCCCCGTACGAAGTAATCCCTATTAATTCAGGGCACTAAGATGTGGGGAGTTAGGCGACCGTAAGTTCAATGTCATGTGGAAAGGCAATTTCCAGCCATCCAATCTTATGTCTCCATCGCTTTGTGTAAAGGAGCAGAGTCTTGCTTAAAGATGTGTGGGCTGTCTCTGGAGCCTCAGTATATATTCGTACAGCAGAATTCACTCGAAATATTTGAGTAAAAAAGTTTGGTGGCACGACATGTGCGTTGTTGCTCTCAACACCTAAAACGTAACAGTGGCTGGAAACTTCGTGTGCATAACAATAGGAACCTTTGAATTGAACACCTCTGAATTAGCCATATGTCCTTCTGGTCACTTCAGTGGTAAATATTTTGGTCTTGGTCAAAATCTTGTTCTTCGGAAAAAAGCTATAGCATCTCAGACATCCTAAATAATTAGGTTTAGAAGGCATTTTAATCAGCAAACTCGCTGCTCTGGTTCAGATCCATAGAAACATTAAGCTCTCTCGCCAGGGCCTCATTGACTTTGAACGGCCCTCATAAATGATCGCTTACACTTATTGAATAAATTCTGCCAATCGGTCGGTGTCAGAAGGAAAGCTCTGATCGATTTCAATACTATTCAAAAATCTATAAGGATTGTCCTTGCTTTCTCTAAATAATATTTCATTAAACTTTTTAATATTCCCCATAAATACATTGATTTTTTATGTTTCAATATACTTTTTTTTCTTACGGAAAAAGATTATTATTACGTTGTTCGACCGACTCTTCATACGAGAATTTGAGTCCTCGATTGGCCACCAGGAGGCAGCACCCGCCACTGGTAATGGTTTGTGTCGCTGTAGCTACAGATGGGCACTCTCCAATCGTTTTCATCGAGACTCGCTCCAAGGTAAATGCGAAATATTATCGGGAAAGTATTTTGGATGTTGCTTTGAAGCCGGGGGAAGACAAACATTTAGGTGGCAGACAATGGACGTTTCAACAGGACTCGGCCCCATCTCACAAAGCTCGAGTGAACCAAGAATGGCTAAAAAACAACGTTCCGAACTTCAGTTCATAACGTCCACACAATGGCTCTCATATTCAGCAGACGCGAATCCGATGGATTATTCTCTTTGGGCCATTTGGGAGAGGTCCGAATCTAAAAGACTCACCAGTCTTGAGGCACCGAAAAAAGCCATGGTCCGCGAATGGGCCAAAATACCTGCAAGTCACATTGCGGCAGCTTGCGATTCGTTTTTGGACCATCTCAAGGTCATAGTCAAGGCAAGGTCATATCGACCAAAAGTAAAGTAAAGTGATTCTTAATTTTGTATTATTTCCACACATTTGTTACTTTGAATTGAACAGAAGTATGACCTTTTTAATTAGTTACACTTCGAGTGCTTGACCCTGTATAAATGAGTATTTGGGCAGAAATGCTTCGTGGCTTTCTTTCCCTAAAGCCAGGCGAACTAGAAAAGCCACTGCGGATGCAGAGCGTACATATAAAAGTGGGAAAAGGCAGTAAAGGGCCACTATTGCAGAAAGCAAAAAAAAAATTAGAGGAGCTCCCATTCCATGCGGATATGAATAAGAACCCCTTGTGACTTAGATACCAGATTCTGGTGAATAAACAGGGAGGCGGGACACCTTCACCAGAACTAAGCTCGAACGCGATGGATTACATCGTAAAATAACTCTTTCCTAGTCACGAAATCAGGGACGGAACTGAGTGCCAAATAAATGTGACAAAAGAGCCTCCACTATCTACTTGTGAGGAACTCCACTTAGTCGCAATCAAACTCCAAAACAACAAGGCACCAGAACCGAATAGAGTACCCGCAGAAGTCCTCAAGGAGATCGCAAAGATGCGATCAGAAATCTTACAGAATCTCATTAACACCCACGATTTTTGTTACAATGCCTGAACGGTGTAATATTTGTGCTTGCTGGCTACCCAATCTTTTTTAAAAACTACCCAAATTTGTACATACAAGCGACTATGCAAAATACTCTTCTAAGTTCACTTTTGATATATGGGCCGGATAGCTTATATTGAGAAAATTTGCAGTAGTATACACTTTAGTATTATATCCATAACTGCACTGGGTGGCCCGTGGACATTTCAAAACTGAAATTGATTTTGAATTCAGCCGCACTCAACTTAATTTAACTTTATTTAAATTAAATTTCTTTGATTTTTCAATTTAATTTTCAACTCTTTTGAAACACCATACTGGTGCTGCCTGCAGCCAACTAGTGCCGCAAGCAAGCGATTGCCGCCGCAAGCCCAACCAACACCAGCCACATGTCGCCCTGACAACAGCGCATCACAACAATGACACTCTCTGTTCATTTGTTCATTTGTTTATTTGTTTGTCTGGTTGGATTGCCTTAATGCTGCTGCTTATCTGCCAGTCAGTCGGTCGGCATGGTTGGCAGGTCTGCAATTAAAGTGGTTTAAATAACTACATAAAGAGTCACACACATGCACAAACTCCTATGCATACATACATACATGTGTACATAAGTATGTGTGTAAGAAATTAGTATGTTTTCACAGCAGACAATGCATGCGGTGGCAAAAATGCTCCTCTTCGGCGAGTCTACCTTGCCCTGGCTGCTAACCCCTTTAGCTGGCTTGCCCTGGAGCGGATTTAGTATACTACGTACACACATACACACATGTACAAACACACACGTAACTACCCAATGAACATTTTTGCTTGTTGGCAACTTGCGATGCATTTGATATCAAGTTGATTTCTCAAATCTGCAACTTTAATTCTAAGCAGCATTTCAATAAGTCGATTATAGTGTTTTCACTTTCAAGTCACCTCTTCTAGATGAAGCTTTTACTGCTCAGAACTAGGAATTAGACAGCCAGTCAAGCTGCCGGACCAGAGCAGTATCTTCCAAGCGGAAGTTAGCGAAGCGGACATTCAACCAGCAATGAAAGCATTAACCTCATATTGTATATGTCCAAAAATGTCCAACGTAGCAATGAAGCAAAGGTGTATATTTGAGGTATCACTGCAGTTAATGCGTTGGAATTGAGCTCTGATCTCTCAAAGAAAAGCTGCCGGAATTGGACGGCAGACGGTAGATATGACAAACTAATTTTGCTGCCTGACAACGCCAGGCCACACGTTACTAAATCGGTCCAGAAATATTAAGAGGGACTGAATTGGGAAATCTTGCTCCACCCGCCGTATTCTCCAGAATTTGCTCCTTTGGATTACCATCTGTTCCGATCAACGATTCAGTTCTTACGAGAGCATCGCAATCTGGGTCAACAAATGGATAAAGCCAAAAAATCTCGAATTTTTCGTCAGAGGAAGCCGTATGCAGCCTGAAAGATGGAGTAAAGTTGTAGCTTCTAATGACGCATACTTCACGTAATATCATGTTTTCTTTAATTGTTTGAATAATTCGTAACTTTGGCTAAGAAAGGACGGGAACTTATTCCCATACCCAATAATATACAACGAAATGGTCAACAGCAAACAAAAGACAGTGAGAGTATAGGCCTTCCACTCTCTAGAGGCTTTAAGTTAATTAAAATCAAACGAGAATTATAGAAAGGGTAGAATTTGAGGATTTTAACGAGCTGTTTAAGGCGTTATATATTCAATTTGTACACATATTATGTTATCTTTTAACTGTATTTAAAGACTTAGTATTAATCGAAATATTTATTTCGAAAGGAGCTCAAAAAAGACGCTTCGCGGTGACCACTATATCTCTGAACTGGAACCTCTGAAATTAAAAACCAAACAGATTGCGTTAAAGTAATGTTATTGTAAATACAGTAATTAATCGAAGGAAGGAATAAGAAAAATAAAGTTTGTTGACAAAATGGCGATTTCCCAAAAAAAAATCAATTTTTGACCAAAATACCGGTCAAAAAATTGTTTATAAAACAAAAAAATATGTATCGGTGAGAAAAAGTTTTCGCTTAAGGTAGCCATTTTCATTCTGGCAGGAGGTACAATGGGAAAAGTTTTCTGAAAAATAAGAAAATGGCAGACTTTTGGAAAAAAATGTATGTTTTTCGGATGGAAATATGACTGTAGTATGGAAAGTTAGAGCTGAAAAGAAACGAAAGTAGCACCTGCTAGAATGACAAGCCTACAGAATAATAATCAGTTTAACTTTTTCGTTTCAGATATCCTGAAGAGCCAAAATACTGTTGACAAGCCACCTATCTTTTTTGTAAGATGCTTTCTTTGGTGCCACACGACTACGAAAAAAATATGTAAAAAAAAATTGTGTTTGGATACTATTTGTTGTCAAAAATAACATACTATAAAATCAAAACGATCGCATTTTATTTTCTTTAAAAAAAATTCCTCAAAAATATTTATAAAATATGAGTATTTGACCAGACTGCTACCTTAATTACTAAAATGTATATTTAAGAAGCTCGTGTTAAAATTAGAGACTAATCGGTTTAGTCGTTTTCGAATAAAGTTGGTCACCGACTTTGAAAACACCATTTTGGGAAAAACGCGCTTAAAGTTTGCCTTGTATTTTCAAGCACTCTGAAACGCCTTTTCTAATTTGCGTGCAACTTCGAAAATATTCACCGGAACAATATTACATTTTCTGTGTGTATTCCTAAATATATGTACATTTAGAAAAGAAAAAAATATAAAACAAATCGATTTTAGTGTAAAGGCATGAATTTTGCCTGGTTTTTGAAGCGCTGTACAAAGGAAACAAAAAAATTGTACTATCCATTTTTTAATCATTTTTTTTTGATTATTAATTAATTCATTAAAAACTAACCCAAAAAAATTCAAATTGACAAAAGTAGACGGTCCAAAGAGGAGGGTGTCCGAAGAGGGTGGCGTGCATGATTCCAACCCCCTGGAGATCTGAAAAATAAAAACCAAATAGATTCTTAATTACTATAGATGCCGTTATCGTTAATAGTGGAAAATAGCATCAGACAAATGACCACCAGCCTCACTCTTACAGGACAATACCCTTTTCATGAAATTTTCCATAACCGAATTGCAAACTGGCTGGCCTATGTCCTCGATAGCCTAACGAACTCCATATTTGAATAGGCCCTCTCTTTCCCGTGGCTCGAAGGAAAAAGTCACAAGGTGTTAAATCACAAGATCTCGAAATCTCGGTGGCCAATTGTGATCACTTCTTCGAGAAACAACACGGTCCAGAAACTTTTCCCTTAACAGGTGTTAGAGTTATCTGAGAGATATCCTTATTGCCAACTCGAGAAAGTAGGTTTGAGAAAAACCCGTTCAAAGTTTTCAGACAAGACAGATCGGAACCGATGTCATGTCGCGATCATGGCTATAACTCATCAAATAATAGGAACTTTAAAAAATCCTCTTAATGACATATTGCTAAATGTCTAAGCTTTGAAAATATGCAGAAAAAAATTTAAATTTTTCAAAGTTCTACACTAGAATACCCCCTTAATGCTTTTCTGGTTAACTTAACCCAATCTTTATTGTGAACAAGTTCAGAAATCAGTAATACTCCATTTGACTTCGAAGGATATTCTCCAATTGGTCTTAGGTCAAATAATATTCAATTCTCATTTTATAAATTTGATTAATTTCTCATTTATTCACTACTTTCAATAAATTATGTACATTAAAAATTAGTTATATAAATTAAACAATAAACTTAAAATTTCCAAAAAAACAAAAACTTTTTTAATTCCATTTTCGACAGTTAGTTGGTATAAAAACTTACAAATTAATCGAAAACTGGGCTTACATGGGATTATAAACAGATAATAATAATCAATAAGAACTCGATAAGAAATGAGATCTGGTTGAACTCATTAAGGGTGCGAGCAACTGGCGCGTTTCGGGCATGATTTGTTTTATTATTACTTGCATACAAGTGGAGGAATTTCAAAGTTAGCTTAAAATTTCTTGGAATTTAAATTCTTGAAACATTAAAATTTTCGTTTTTCTAGAAGAGCGGCACGTCAAAATCTCCCTTCATGATGCCATAGACAAAGGTAAAGGAGAGAACAGATCTTCTACTTTCTATAGGTTTGAGTTTTAAAAGAAGTAAACGCTCATTGTATGATGCAAGCGTTTCAGTAAATCGTAAAGATCGCAAAGCATACATAAGAAAAGCCTTTTGAATTTTTTCAAACCTGTTGATGGAGAATTCAGGCCATAAAAAATAGTGGCACACTCAAGGTAAGATCGTACAACAGAGGTGTAAAGTAATTTTAATATATACATGTCCGAGAACTACAAACTATTCCGTCGAATGAAACCAAACACCGCATAAAATTTAGAAATGTTAAAGTTAATGTCCACTTAGCACGAGCTTTGGACGCACTTGACGCCATCATTGCAATAAATCCAGCCGGTTTTCGTCGTAATCACTCGTGCATCGATGAATTCAGTACAATGCGCATTATCATTGAACAGTGTGCCGTGGTCAACGCCACGCTATACATGAGTTTATTATTATTATTGACTATATTAAATCCGTTAATGCGCTTAGGAGGAGCGCGATATGGCCGTACTCGCGGTATCCCACCAAAGCTAACCAACATAATAAAAAGCTCATACAACGGAGCCATTAGCAGCCACCACGCCAATCTTTTCAGACAGTTTCCGGTGCTAAGCAGGGCTGCGCTCTCTTCCCGATTTTATTTGTAGTCACTCTAGGCATAATTTTCGATTTCGCTAAACGTGGGATATAATGAAAACTAAATGAGAAGCTTGGAAGTTTAGCTTACGCGAATTACGTAAATTTGTTGTCCGCGCGCCAAAACGAAATGCACAGCATGTTGAACATCATTTCCACTGTTTCCCACAAAGTTGGCCTAAAAACCTTCCCTATGATCAAAAAGTATAGGGAAGGTGATGTTGACTGTTTTCTTCAATTGCCAAGGTGTAGTGCACCAAGAGTGCCTTCCATCGGACCAGAAAGAATATTATTTATTCGTTTTGAAGCATCGCAGAAGTCCGGAAATATGCGAAAACAATTCTTCGATTTTGCATGATGATAACGCGCCATCGCACCGAGTCCAAATTGGGCTGGATCATTTGACCAAACACCAAGTATTATATATATCATCGTGCAAGCACCCTATTCACCTGATATGGTCCCGTGCGACTTCTTTTTGTTTCCCAAGTTGAAGTTACCACTTCATGGAAGGAGATTTCAGTCAATAGGGGAGATCAAAAAAAATGCGACGAAGGAGCTGAAGGCCATTCCTGGGTTAAACGTTGGCACATGTGTGTTGCTTCAGACGGGTCATATTTTGAAGGAGATAAAATTAATTTGCCTGAAATTTAACTCTGTTTTGTTTTATTTAAACATTCCCGGTACTTTCTGAACATAAGGTATGTAATAATGTGCTTCAGTATCTAAAACAACTTTCCCGGAAACCCTGTATAACTTTTTTGCGAAAGAGTTGTAAATGATTTCTCTAACATTCTTCAGCGCAAGTTGAGAAAAAAAGTTAAAAAATATATTAATATCCAATATTAAGAAATACTACAACTCAACTTGAGAGTGAAGGGCTCGTCAAATGGTGCAGAATGTCTTCTCTTGTGCTTGCTGGGTAACACATACAAACATATGTATGTCTGTGTATATTGAATGAAAGAACTTTTATTCATAATTTCATCTCTTAATGTACAGCACTGCATGAGGATGCAAAGGCATTGTTATAAATATATGGGCATGGATCGATGTGGATGTGGTGGTGGGGCGGTCTCTTCAATTGGCTGCGTCTGCCTGCTTTGCGGCTGATGCTCGCATTAAAAGCGCCTTAATTTGCTTTCGCTTTTTCGCATTGTATGTAATTGAATGTTGCTCGCAATTTTTTTTTACTCAGTTTACCAAACACTGCTGTCGCTCAAACCGCGGGCATTTTATATTTTTTCAATTAGCTGCTCATAAATGTGCTGCGAAAAGTGAAAGACAATTGCTTCTACTTCGGAATGTAGATGCAATCCTGGTAGGGAAAACTTAAGCAAATGAAATTGATATCATATGCAATGAGTTATATTTGCAAATACGAATAAGTCTGGAAGTTGGACGATTTAGCAGTTACTAGTTAGAAGAAAATCAGGTCAAATTTGGTAAGCATTAAAAAAAAAAGAAATTGAAAAAAAAAGAAATTGAAAGAAAATAAATAAATTTAAAAAATATTTGAGAGAATCTGTATGCCCAACGATGTGTACGTATATATATAGTTTGCCAATATATCAAATATATATTTTTGAAATGAAACTTTTTAAGCGTCGATGGACGAGCGAGAATGGAGTGTAAAATTTCAAGGCCATGCAACATTTTGGGCATTTTCGTTCCGCGAGAGAGAAAAGGAGGAAAAGGAGAGAGAGAGAGTTACATCTCATATATATCTTAGATACACTTTAGGCCATTTTTCCTGAGTTTTTCCTGGTGGTTGCTAATTTCTAGTGAGAAATAACACTGCCTACTTTTTGGCGCTTGTTTGTTGGTGCAAACTTGTAGGAAATACATTTTTGGGGCCTCCTTTTTGGCGCTTAATATAATTTTTAAAGCTACAAAGATGACCCTCAAAAATGCTTTCAAAGGAGGAGTCAAATGTGATTCTTCAATGGTTCTGGACTTTTTCTCAATATCAGCAATTTAATGGTCAACTGAAGATGGATATGAATTATTAAATTAAATTGGAGACATCAAAGATATGAAATACCAAATAAAAATTTATAAATTTCTTAATTATTTGGGACCAGTTGAAAAATGTTGCGACACATCAACTTGAAAATTATGAATTTTTCCAAAGCTGAACACGCAATTCAGGACAAGCTACAAATTTCTCAAGACTTTGATATCACTTTGACTTGAAAACTATAATTTTCAAAGGTTTTGGATCAAATGCAGAAATATATTAGATATTAACTCGAAAATTATGAGTTTCTCAAGGGTTGAAAATCAATTGTAGAATGACTTTGGGACTCAAATGGATGTTTGTAATTTTTTCAAAGGTTAGAAAGCCAATGAGCGAATGTGCCATTCTGAGTGACAGTCAGGCGGCAATCACGGCCCTATCATCCTGGTCTTTGAGTGTATCGAGAAACTGATTCCATTAGGCACGCACAATTGTATCTGGCTGATTTAGGTGCCAAGGTACAGCGGTATAACTGGAAAATGTAGCGGACGTATTGGCAATAAAGGTTGGGGCCTCGTTGTTAATATAATCCGATCTCTTCCTTGCTATGCCCACCATCAATGAGATGCTTAGGCGTGAAGAGCTAAAGCCAAGGGAAGTTAGCTGACACCAAATTATGAAACTACGCCAGGCAAATTATAATAGGTTTAGCAAACTCATAATCTTTCTCATGGGTCACTGCAGACTGCCAAGTCATCTTCACATGATCGCGATTTGGTCTACACACTCTTGTCGTTTCTGCGACCAATCTCAGGAGACTCTAATGCACCTTCTCTTGGAATGCTACGCTATAGCGCGGAAAAGATTGAGACATCTTGGCCAACTGCAGCCAGAAAAAAGGCACATACACTCAATCCAACTCGGCTTCATTCTGAGTTTTATAAAATAACTGGGTCTGGTTGAGGTACTGTGATTAGTAGAGGGAACAAAAGACCATAAGGCTCAAGTGCAAACCTCAAAAAAGAGTTCAATCTAATCTGGAGACCGTCCTAGTGGTATAGAGGTGTTAGATAGCAGCATGAGAATAATAACATTCTTAGAAGTTGAGATCACTTGAACGAGAGATCTGCCACCATCTTAAGGACAATGTATTTCTGAGAAAATAAAGTAGAATAGGAAATAAAAGTCGAGATATTTTTTTTTTTTTTGTTTTGAAGGAGACTTAAATCAAGATTCCAAAAGCATCTCACAGATGCCATCACAAAAATGCTATGTGGGCACGTTGCCAATAATATTATAACATTGCTCTCTTTTCGGCTAAATTCTACTCTGGAACCACAAAAGTATAACATCAGGGTAGATTTGCGTTTGTGCACGAAGGCAGAACAGGTACACATGATGTCTACTTTCGGTCTTCATAGAGGGCGGTCTCCATCTGGTATCGCTAGTGACCAAAAGGTTTATGCGTGCCTTATTGCCAACCAGGCTAACCTAACCTAAACCTGCACCAACAAACAAGTGCCAAAAAGTAGGCAGTGTTATTTCTTACAAGAAATTAGCAACCACAAGGAAAATCTCAGGAAAAATAGCCCAAAGTGTATCTATGATATATATAAGGTATAGCTCTCTCTCCTTTTCCTCTACGTTATATCTTTTTTCTTTCTCGCGGAACGAAAATGTCCAAAACGTTGCATGGACTTGAAACTTTGCTCTGCATTCTCGCTCGTCTATCGACACCTAAGAAGTTTCACTTCAAAAATAAATCCATTCGCCAAGTTCATAGAGCAAAGTGTTGAAGAATACGCCGGCTATCATATTGAAGATTATAATAAGAAGAAATCATTCCAACAATATTTCTGTTTTGTAATACCAATTTAAGTTCTCAAGCTCTTAGAAAAGACCCCCAATAAATAAAAAAATTATACATACTCGTATATCAAAATCCGCAATTTCGTGGATATCAACGCTTGAAAATAAAAAGTTACTTATTTGAAGTTAAACATAAAAAACGCGAGCTCCCGCTGACTCTGAAAATCAATGGAAGTGCAGCAATCCCTCGAGGGGCAGCTTGAATAAGTGTGTGCATGTATGCATGTGTGCCTGTTTTGTTGAAAGGCTTGCCTGTGTACTAGTTTGCGAACAATGCGATCGTCTTGTTTAGCAACATGCCAAACAAGCTGTCGAATAGGCGAAATAAGCATGTAGACACTCACGCACACGCACACACTCGAATGCCTGTGCACTTTCGCCAGCATTTCACGCTGACAGACATTGACAATGTCATTCTTAATTCTTAATTAATTTGCTGTGCAACATTTGGCTTGATTGCTTCACGTTGCAAGCAATTTAGAAATCATATCCGAGAAGAGCTTTGCGCCATTGCGGCAACAAGTGATTGTTTGTGCATCTGCATGCATTCACAGTCTGCTGGTGGTTTCAATGAATTGCTTTTGCACTTTTTTGCTCTGAATAATCGCATGCTTAATAAATACCGACTTTCTTTTGTGGCAGAAATATTTGCTGTGTTGCATTATTTAATTTCTGGAAATGCTTAGTTGTTGAATGTTTAATTGATTCCTAGAAAATTTGGCTTGTGTTATTGCTGTGGGTCGGTAGCAGTTATCGTTTAAAAGTGATTTAATAAAGGCTTTTTTGTGATTATTGTCATTTTGTTATTTTGCTCGTTGGGTGTAGGAATGTCATTTGTGTTTGTAGATAAATGGCTTTTACTTTGTTGGTATTACTTCAACTTCAATAATAAAAATACATATATATTTTTTAAATAAAAACGCATTTCGTGTAGTTTACTATTTTATAGCCAAATTCATATTCCCATTTCTATGCCCTGCAGCTATATTTAAATGTTTCTACTGAATGGTTTATTCTTTATCAATATTAAAGCAAATTGTGTTTGGTGTATGTTCCGATATAAGGACTGTATTTAGGTGAAGGTAAGTGAAATGGGTGAAGTACCAGTCTGGCACTCCCCAAGTAGCAACAGGTAGATATCTACAGCCAGCCAGAGTTGTTGACGTAATGGATATTAACCCTTCTGTTACATTCAAAAAAATTTACACATGTGATATTCGGGTCACGAAATGACCTTACCTGTGTTTTGCTAAGATATCAGTATAAACGTTTATAATTTTAATAGAAGTTTTTAAAATTCATTAGTTTTATTGATTATTAAGCTGTTATATATACATATTTAAATACATTAGATACATTTTTTTAATTTGAATGCTCCAAACAAAAGGTTTTTGAAACCGTAACCGTTGAACGATGTTGTGGACACACAGGTTTTTTGCAAACCGTGCAGCTTTCGTACGTTTTGCGACGAATTGAGCTAGGGCAAACTGCACAGGTGGCTCGCTGACTAGGTTTTCTTTTTCTCGGAACAGTTCCTGCCGAAGTGCTTGGTTGCTCTGCGTCCGCTCTCATATTGCGTACAATATCTGCTGACGGTTGAGTTCTTGGTAGCGTTTTTCTGCATTCAATTTCCCCATGAACAAGGTCTAAGCCAAGATTTTCGAGGAAAAGTCTACGTTTATATGTTTTTGCAGCATTCCACGAAGGATTAATTTCTGTCCATAATACAAAGGCGTTCAACGCTGCGATATCTACGATGTTTGCAAAAATTGCTACAGGCCAACGATTAGTTTGCCTCTTGTATGTATATGTTTCTACAAGTTGATCAATAGTATCCACTCCAGATTTTGTAGAGTTGTACAAATTGATGATATCTGGCAACTTTTTTGGATGGTTTTCCATAACGCTTTTATCATGGTGCAAGGTACTTAAAACAGTCACCATCTTATATTTTTTGGGTATGTATTGCACAAGGGTAACTGATCCATTAAAGAAATGTCGACTGCTTAGCACTGGTAGACTCCTTAACTCCACTTTAGTACCACAAACCGGTAAAAATCGTTTATTACTCCTTACGGTGCCTACCAAAGTAATTCTTTTCTTCAATAACTCCAGTGCCAAATCCCGAGTAGTTAAATAGTTGTCGGTTGTAATATTCCGCCCTTCATACCCACTAACGAGATCCAACACAACGCGCTGGCCTTGGTTCCGTTCCGGTGGAGCGGAAGCTGACTCCTTCCCTAAATACATTTGGAAATTAAGGCAAAATTTTGTACGCACATCCGCAGCTACCCATGCTTTCATTCCATATTTGCTTGGTTTACTTGGCATGTAAACTAAAAAGGGGCATCTGCCCCTAAAAGGAATTAAACGCTCGTCTACTGTAATATTTTCGTATGGAACAAAAAGTAGCGGTAAATTAGCCACCCACTTCTCATACAAATCGCGAATCGGAGCAAGTTTGTCGTTCATTCCTTGAGCCCTTCGATTGTCTCTGTCATCGAACCTCAAAACACGATTAATTTCAAGAAACCTGCCAAGTGACATTGTTGCACGGAATAATGGTCGGCCGTGCACTTCATCCCAGAGGCTTCGAATACTTTCTCCGTGTGAACGATATACTCCTGTAAAAAAATACATTTATGTCTTCATTTTAGCCATAAATACGGAAAATTATATTGATTTAACTACCTGCTGAAATTAAAATACCCAAATATGCATCGAGTTCTATCTCATCTATTTTTTTATATCCAGTTCCAATTTTTTTTTCGCCATCTATATTGCTGAATTGTATTATAATTTGCTTTAGTTGGTACGTAAAGCATTGATCGAATGATTCCTTGATACTAGAAATACGATGTACTGCATATGCAGTAACTCCCTGTCTTCCGTGGATTATATTTTCTATTCTGGCCCTGCCACTATTGCGCCAACTGGTTC
>JAYXIM010051426.1:0-11988 GCA_037575425.1 Anastrepha fraterculus | reverse complement strand
AATACACTGCGCTATATAACTATGGCACTCATTAACAAGTTTTGACAATTTATTCGCTTCTTATTAAATTTTAACAATTTTTTTATGAAAATGTAGTTTATTTCCCAACAAAAATTTTAAAAGAATTACATTTATGTGGCTACAAACGTATCACTTACGTTTACAATGAACTTTTAAGAACTGAGTATTTTCCTGTGTAATAAAAGGAAGATTTAATTACTCTCATACCAAAGCCAGGTAAACCTCCAGATATGATTTCCTCCTATTGGCCAATAAGTCTACTACCTGTGTTATCAAGAGCTTTTGAAATACTTTTCTTAATTATTATTATTGCATAGAAGAAACTAATTCCCACACACCAGTTTGGATTTCGTCCACACCATTCGACCATTGAGCAATTGAGCAGGTCAATTCTGTCTATAGCTTCGCTAGAGAAACGCTAAGAAGAGAGAATACTGCTCATTTGTCTTCTTAGGCATAACAGACAGGTACATATGCGTGCGATACGGTTGTAACGGCCAAAACTGATCTTGCTTCTATTGCTTCATCTCTACTGAAGCATAACCTCGACAAAGTCAGTACCTGGTTGAACAAGTCGCGTATAAAAGCCAACCAAACCAAATCAGTGCAGACAACTTTCACACTCCGTAAAGACTCGTGTCCTTCGGTAACTTTAAATCATTGGCAAATACCTCAAACTGATCAGTCAAAATACCTGAGTATTCAACTCGATAGAAGGGTAACATGGCTAGCACATATAGTATAGGGTGGGCCATGTAAAATTTTACATTTGCTTTTTGAATCGGCTATTAAAAAAAAACTAATCAATATTTTTCCAAACTTTTTTTTTATTTTGAAGATTGAACATTGTCATAAATGAATAAAAAATAATATCGTTCAAATGACTGCCACGACTGGCTTTACAGTAGACCATTCGATCAACCCAATTTTTGAGCACATTTTCGATTGTTTGGGCTCCAATTTCATAAATGGCAACTTCGATTTCGTGTTTTAAAGCATCAATCGTCTCTGGATGGTTCGCATAGCATTTGTCCTTAACGGCTCCCCACAAAAAATAGTCCAACGGGCTTAAATCACAGCTCCGGGGCGACCAATTGATATCGGAATTTCGGCTGATTATTCGGTTTTCAAAAACGGTAGCTAAAAGTTCGAGTGTAACTTTGGCAGTGTGACAAGTTGCACCGTCCTGTTGAAACCAAATGTCGTCCATGTCATCTTCTTCAATTTTTCGAAACAAAAACTCGTTGAGCATGTCACGGTACCGCTCGCCATTTACTGTAACCGCGGTTCCTCGCTCATTTTCGAAAAAAAAATGGCCGGTGATGCCGCCAGACCAAAAACCGCACCAAACAGTGACTCGTTGTGAATGAATTTGCTTCTCTACAGTAAAGTGTGGATTTTCTGAGCCCTAAATCCGACAATTTTGCTTATTGACGTAGCCACCGAGGTGAAAATCAGAAAAGAAGAAGAAGACTCACCACTTTGGAAATAGGTTTTCAATATTTCCCGATTTTGTTCAAGCGTATAGCGTCCCATTTCGTAAATGTCAAACCTTTAAGTAAATTATGAACACCTTTGACATAATTTGTGATACCATTCTCAAAAAAATAGGTGGTTCAAAAAGCAAACGTTATATGGCCCACCCTGTACATATATACATGAAGCGTAAGCAACTGGGCTTAAAATATGGCTCACTTAACTGGAAATGGGGAGCAATGGTCTATCAAGGACTGGCATGCTAAAAAAGAAGAAAATTATAAATTTTTATTTTGTATTATATATTTTTAATTTAAATTATTTATATTTTCATAAAAAAAAAAATTAAAATTAAATGAGAAATAAGTAAATTATAAAAAATGCTAGTAAGTCCTAGTGCTGCAGTTATATTATTAAGCGCAGTGCATGTGCTGTACTCCTGACTATTGAGTTTTGTAGGAAATCTTTATTAAGCTGGCGACTCTGTGTTACATTTTTTCATAAATGTTCGGGTTAAAACTGAATCTGAGTGCGATACCCGAAGCAAGTTTCAGCTTTGCTGCTCTTATTGCATACTCTTAGGCGCACTACTCATTCTTACATATTTGCGATAACTTAAGTGGCCCATAGACAGAGTGATTTATCGAGCAGCTGATTGAAAATCAGTTGGTTACAAAAGTGCACCGCTTTTGGTTGGTACACTATATTTTAATCGGCAGGATTTAGTTGAAAAAATAGTGAAATAAAAATTAATAATTTTCAGTGCAAGTTTATCAATTTGTTGCAATGCCTATAAGATACGATAATAAATATATCTATACCTCCCAGGAAGGTAGGGACACTGAGACTTAGAAAATATTGTGAATGCCGATACTCAAAACCATAGTCTCCCAGGCATTATCCGACTGAAAGGGAGACATTTTCAGAAGACTAAAAGGTCGTTCGTAGGCGCATTCCTAGCAGTCGCAAGATAAGTCTACTTAGTGCGATTTGTAATATATTTTTGAATATTTATATAAAGAAGGTAGTATATTTTACAAAGAAAACTGCTAGAAATCTTTATTTAGGCATTCAACGATTTAATGTCAAATTCGCGCCTTTTTGTTTAGATATCTACAAACTGGGCTTTGTAAATCGTATGATCTGTAGAATTTGTCTGTATATTCATTAAAGTCCAGAGACGCAGTCTTTTATGACCGGTGAGCTAAATTTTGTATACAAATTTTTCCATTCGTATACGTCAATTCTACTAGGTTAGGCTAGATTATGGCGGTAGTCGGTCTGTACGACCAACTTACTTAGGGCGTAAAGGTCCGTTGTGATACCACTGTGCGACACGAGAATTTCATTTATTTTTCTTCGTGGAATCATTTTATGGCTCTTATGAAGCGCAGGATTGGTCTTATCCCCACGTTGGACAGCTCAGTAAGAGAATTGAAAAAGTATTATATCTACCTAGAAAGCCTGCTCCGAGTTTAGCTAAGGCTAGACAATTGCAAAGGATGTGCTAAACTGTTTCTTCCTCATCTCAACAACTTTTACAATATTCATGGAAAAAAACTCGTGGTCCCGATGAATGCCAGCGAAATAACCAATAACCGGTTATAAAGGGTGGTTAAGTTTCAAGGGCCGGTGTTGATTTTGAATAAAATACAATTTTTTACGAAATTATTGTTATTTCTCTTTATTATGATAATATTAGTGTGGCTCAATTACTTATAGAACAAAATATTGGCCAAATAGCCGCTGCGGCCTCGGCGGCACACCTCCATCCGATGGACAAAATTTTCGATGACGCTGAGGCATAATTGAGGTTGTATATCGTTAATGTGCCGAATTATCTCATCCTTTAGCTCTTGAATTGTTGCTGGCTTATCGAATAACCCCAAAGAAAGAAGTAAAACGGTGTCAAATCACATGGTCTTGGCGGCCAATTGACATCGCCGCACCAATGATGCCGCCGGCCCATAAACCGCACCAAACAGTCACTCTTTGTGGGTGCATTGGTTTTCGGCAATCACTCCTGGATTGTCATTCGCCCAAATGCGGAAATTCTGCTTTATGACGAATCCACTGAGGTGAAAGTGTACCTCATCACTGAAGATGATTTTCTTCACGAAGCGACATGCATTTTGATTTGAACGCCCGTTTTCATAATAAGCCTGAATAACTTTAAAGCGTTGCTCGATTGTGTATCTTCCCATGGTTCAAATTGAGTTAGTCTGAAATTAAAAAATGCCAAATAAAATGCAGAAAAAAACTTGACCCTTTATAACACCCTTTATAAGCCGCGACTATCTACACATCCTCTCTTCAAAGGCCAAGCAGTAGTAATCAGTAGTTAGCAGTTGCGCATGTGCCTTCATTCCCTCTTTATAAGAAGTTTTGCTGAAATCCATATCTGCACACATCGACCTCGCGATAGGCAGCTCAATAAATATCATACGTACACATTGGAACAACTGTCAACTGTCTTGCAGGAGTTATTGTCAAAGAAGGACGTTAGGCAGATATAATACATTTTTCTACGAATTTTTAACCCTTTGGGGACGAGTGCCGGCATATAGACGCGCAAATTAGTTCGTAGCTGCAAGGCTCGTGACGTCTGTCGTTCTGGGCGATAAGATACGCATACGTATAGTAAAATAATCACGTTTTCATTCACAGACATTAGGGGCCATTAGCGATGAAGTCTTATCTCCCTTATAAAGTAAACTTACGATGAGAGATGACGGTAAAGTCAGAACGAATTTAGTTCTTCGATTCAGTCTCTCAGTGTCACTGCCAGAGGAACCACCAGGCTTTTTATATATTTTATATTTTATCTTACGCACGTTGGCTAAGCGATCTAGATATGATACTGGAAGTGAAATCCGTGCAATAAGGAATCCACTCAAGCGTTTCAACATTAGCAGTGATATCAGTTTGTTTATAATTATTTTTTGATTTCATGAAATTTTTTTCTTGTGTTAAATTAAGTCTTAGTTTTTATAACGATTAACGTATTTATTTTCTTCACTGCGCACTCCAATACCTCTCGTCCTCAGCAGTGTAAAATACAACTAATGCTGATTCGGCCAAGTACTGTCACTTCAGCATTTCCTGTACGTATATGGGAAAAGTTTATTCTGCTACAATAACAATTACCACAGGAGCAACAACGATAAAAATAACAACATTATAAACAACAACAACAATAAAGCACCAGCAACAACATTAAAACCAACAACAGCAAAACCAATAACAACAACAACAACAAATTCATTAAAACAAAACCAACACCAACAAAAGTGACAACAAAAAAACAACAACAACAAAGTCTAATACTGCCTTCTTTTGGAGCATAGTAAGCCACGATTCTTCCAGGACAACTTCTTCAATATTTTTTCAGCCAGTCTCACTGCTATTTTTGCCTGACGCATTATAGAATAAATTGTAGAATCGTTAAACAAAGTTGAACTCTTTTGAATACGATTTAACTATTTATGTATTGCCAGCTCTCGCTATTCGTAATTTCAGATTTTGGTCATCTAAAGATCACCGGAGACACTGTAGCCGCTTAGGCAGGCTGATGACTTCAAACGAGAATTAGATTCGCTCCCTAGCCGTTGTTACAACAACATGAACATTGGCGATAATTACTTTGGGAAATGCTGTTGGAGTGACAGTCCTTCAGCTGATATAAATCCGGCTCGTTCCAGACACCTATAACCGACTGTCGTGGGAACGACGAACTCCTCCCTCTTCTACTTAGCTGGCTTCCTGCGTTCGGCTATAAAGTTGTCAAAGTTAAACAGACTGAAGAGAAAATACGACTTCTTAACGAAACTTAATACTGACGTTGCGACCGTTCCACCGACAGGCGATCCGACATAACGATACCATGGGTATACTCGTTTGTGAGGATGCGAATGAAGAGTAGAGGGTTAAGCACCTCTTAATGAGAAAATTAGAGTTTAAATATAATTCTTGTCTAGCCACATCCTCCACACTTTCTCAATTTTATTAACGGACAGTTGTTTTTAAACTAAAAAATACAATAAATAATAATTGGTGCTTACACTTCTGTTGGGTGTTTGGCTGAGCTGGCTGCGTCTTGATGTTGTTCCACAAAAATGTAGGGACCTGTAGTTTCAAGTCGACTCTGAACGGCAAATGATTTTTGTGAGCAGCTTTTTCATGGCAGAAACACATTTGAAGACTTGCCATTTCCCGCCGTGGGGCGTTCATTATTTGAAGACATTTTTCTATAATTTTGTTGTTTCATGCACGGAGGTTTGAACCAACGCATTCCCAAATGGTTGAACACAGAACAACCCATTCGGCTACTATGCAGCCGCCGTAACAATACCTCAAATAATTATGTTGCAAATGAATGTCCGAATGTTGGGCATACAGGCTGTATAGTCAGATCAGCACTCATTTCTAAGAAACAGGCTTACGTTACATTAAGCCTCGTCAGATCATTGAATAGATTGGGGATAGTTTGATTGCTTAAAACTATAATGAGAGCTAAAACCAGATTTGGTTGTTAGATTGCCGAACGTTCTGAACACTTTGTTGGACATCCTTTTTAAAACCTTCGGTTAGACACTCGGATCTGGCATTTTTCGTCCTGTTCGATGGTCATTTTTAAAAGTTTATATACATAAATCGATATATATACTATATACTATATACATACATATATAATTGGCGCGTACACCCGTTGTTTTGGGTGCTTGGCTGAGCTCGTCCTCCTATTTGTGGCGTGCATAAATCGATAGGAAGCTACCTGAAAGTTCAAGTCGTTAACTATAATAAAAATTTGTTTAAATACACGCCCAAAGTCGAAAGAGCCAGCCTTTCCAGATCCATGGTTAATTTACCACCTTACTTTCTTGTGCAGGTGAATGAAAACGACTGAAAAGCTCTTTTTTGTTTCCACAAAATATATATAATTTTCTTTTTAATAAACAATACTCGTACTACACAAAAATTCCACATATTTTTAATTGCTTGTAAAGCTCTTTAGTTCCTATAAATACTCTTAATATGTATGATTAAATATATCTATCACAAAACACCATTTATAAAAAAGTACGCAGTAGAATACCTCGTAAATGAGCTGGCAACAGATTTTGATACATTTTTTATTTCAGTTTTCCTAGGCAAATCTCATTTACCAATTAAATACCAATTTTCCTGCTGTTTTCATTGGAATAAATATTTCGTGTCGCATTAAGTTTTTTTTACAAGTGTATATATTTGTCATTAATAGTAAATATTCAAAAAATTACAAAAAATATGTCTCCAAAAGTGTATTCAGCACATCAATAAAAAGTGATTTTTCTAACAAATTTTTGTTCAACTCTTTTTTTAGCTTACAAAAGCAGCCAAATTAATTATTTACATTAACTTTGTTTTTGTAATTATTAAATATTACTTTTGATCTTGGTCTGTGTTGCCATTTGATATCAGCAACTTTCAATCGTTTTTCGTTTGTGTGTTGTTATATTTGTGTAAATATATACAAAGTATCCATTGCTTATTCTATGATATATGGTTTAGTTTCGACTCCAACAATTGTTCATTATTTTGTGTTTAAGATTTTATAAAAAATTGGCGTATTGGCATTGGGGATGCATTTGCAACATTTTGTTCCAAGTATTTATGCTCCCTTACAATTTGTGTGTGCTGCTGACCAAATATTTTTGTCAATTATAATCGTTTAACCCATTCCACGCAGCTAGTAAAGTTTAACCTAATTTATGCTTATAAAATTTTACATACTCGTACAACAAAATACATCACTTTTCGTTTACATACATTTTATCACTTATTAAAATAGTGTGGAAATAAAAACATCTTGCCAACGATTTCAAATGCTTAAAAAATATTCCAAGCATAAGAAATCATAGCAGCAACGGAGGAAAATGAAAAAGAAATCTAAAACTCTCAAGCACTTATCGTGTTGTCCTCAGCTTCCAGCGCAAGAAGAGATACGCTGAAACACGTAAAACCACAAAGATCACGATCAGCGCAACAATGTCGAGTGTGAAGTTGGCATCGACCATATCCAATTCCTCCAACGTGGTGAGCGGCGACTTGAAGTGACAGTAGGTCTGGAAGCACTTTAGCTTCTCACGGCCATAACCATAAGTGGCCAGAGCGGTGCCTTCGAAACCGTAACGGATGTAGGAGAGATAAGTGATCCAACGCAAATAGATGGGTATCGCATCGAAGGAAACGAAGAAGCCGGAGAAGAGCAGGAAGGGCACAGACATGACGGGCGCCAAGAAGACACCGTTTTGCACATTCATAGCCGCACCAACAACAAGACCCACCGACTGAGCAACGAATGCAATCATTAGGCAAGCGGCCAAGAACATAGCATAGCGGAACAGCTCCCACGGTTGAGAAGTGAAATAGTAAACGATGCTCACATAGACGACGCAGAATATTGCCTAAGAGGAGGAAAAGCGCGAATTGTATTTAATTTGAAATGCTGGAAGTTAATTGAAATGCGTGAAACTTACTTGAAAGGGCAGATCAGCAACAGAAATGGCCAGATAGTAGGACTTGAGCGAATACCAACGATTGAAGTTTTCCTTAAGCAGCACCGGCATTTCAAGAGGGACTGCAGGTGAGAAACAGGTAGCGGTTGAAAAGAAATATGCATTAATATATTTTGAAGCAAAAAGTGACGGCCACGTGCACAGATCACTCGCATAAATTATACAATAATATAAAATTAAGGGGTTGTATACAGTTAGAATTTTCAAAAAATCGATTTTTTTTAAGAATATATTTTTAGAATTTTCAAAAAATTAATTTTCTTTTTAAGAATATATTTTTAGAATATTTAAGAATACACACAGAAAATTTAATATCGTTCCGATGAATATTTTCAAAGTTACACGCACGATTGAAAAGGCATTTCAGAATGCTTGAAAGTGCAAGACAAACTTTAAACGCGTTTTTCTCAAAATGGCGCTCTCAAAGCCGGTGATCAACATTACTCGAAAAGAGCTAAACCGATTAGTCTCAAATTTTAACACGAGCTTCTTCAATATATGTATGTTTTTAGTAGTTAATCGAAGATTTTTTCTCACCAATAAATATTTTTTTTTATAAACAATTTAAGCCCGAAATTTTGGTCAAAAAACGATTTTTTTTTTGAGAAACCGCCATTTTGTCAAAAAAAATTATTTTGTTTATTCTTTCGATTAATTACTAGATTTAACATTACTTCAACGGTTTGGTTTTTCAACTTCAGCAGATCCAGTTCAGAAATATAGAGGTCAACGCAAAATGTCTTTTTTGAGAGGAGCTCCCGGAGATCAGCTGTAGCTCCTTTCCAAATAAATATTTTTACTAATACTAAGTCTTAAAATACAGTTAAAAGATAACATAATATGTGTAGAAATGTTTAGATCAATAAATTAAAAAGTTTTCGCAGAAAAAATTCTGGAAAATTCACTTTTTTGCGGCCTCCTAACTGTATATCACTCCTTAAATTGGAAAAAATATTATCATTTCTTTTAATTATATTTAAATTTTTGTGCATAATTTGCCCACATGGCAACCGCGCAGAGGCTGAACGCCCATAACTACTCACATGACAGAATCGTTATGGTCATCGAGGTGTACATCAAGAACAACATATTGAAGAACAGGAAACCCAGGTTACTCAAAACTTTAGCGCCATCATTGCCAATGTCGTAGTAGAGTGCGCCGATAAGGAAGCCAACCAGCAGATGAGCAAATAAACGCAAATACATAAGAGTCTGCAAAGAGCAAACGTGCAAAAAACACCAACATTAGTAAACGCCTGAAAGTATGCAATGCCAGTGCGCACTCACCCAATCACGATAACTGAAGAGCAACGTGCGACGCAGCACTACCCAGAACTGATGGAACTGCGATGTCGGATAACGTTCGGGCGAAGTGATTTCCTCCGACAACAATGCCGTTGTGCAATTATCCGCCTTCTCCACATCGATCATCGCATCACCCTTCTCATTCGTGCTCACCACAGGCACAACAGCACCGGCGGAGGTGCCTGTCGCCGCTGTGGCCGTCGACACATTCGAATTCTTCACAATATCATTGACCAGATTACCATTCAAAATACCATTATTGAGCGTTAGATTCTCTTCATATTTGCCGCTGGTCGTATTCGTCGAGCTCGCATTCTTATCCAATATCGCCTTCAAATTGTGCACCTTCACCAAATCATTACGCATTTTCAGGCCTTCATAGTCGGCGACAGTGCGTATGTCCTTCTTGCCATTGTCGATTGCGTCGACCAATTTGCGTGTGTGATCGCCATGTTCACCGCAAGCCACCTCAATTACATAACTCGCCGGATTGTGATAGCTGGGACATTCCAAGCCGAGCGTCGACAAGAATGGTACCAGTTGTTTGGTGCTGCCCTGGTAGACACACTGGCCATCGGCTAGAGTGTAGAGTTGATCGAACATCTCGAAGAGACGCGCGGACGGCTGATGAATGGTGCAAATGATGGTACGACCGCCAGCCGCCAACATCTTGAGCAAGTGTATGCATTGGAAGCAAGTCGAACTGTCCAGGCCTGAAGTGGGCTCGTCGAAGAACATAATCGGTGGGTTGCTGACAAGTTCTAGAGCGATGGATAGACGTTTCTTTTGGCCGCCGGACAGATTGCGTGTTAGGGTGTTGCGGTGTTCGCTCAAGCTGAGTGTGAGTAGAATGTCATCGATCTGGAAGGTAGACGAAGAAGGAAATGAGAGGGAGTCTTACCATTTTTTTTTACTAAAATTAAGTGCTTATAAATCTATAGTTGGTGTATGGAGAGGATTAGTAAAAATAATGCGTGATTAGATAGATGTTCGACTTAATGCCAAATTAAGGTGCGGTGCTGTTTTTTAGTTAGCGATGATCCAGTTTAAGTAGGCAGGTAGGTCTGATGGCTGCCAATATGACACACTCAGACCTGTCCTATGTCCGTTGTGATGCTACTGAAACTTCTTCCTTACACTATGGGGTCCCTTTTGAACCATCCTGCGGGTTTTGTAAACGAGCTTAACTTCGTTAGTTTAAGATGCGCTGTTTCCGCTACATCTGTTAAAAATGCACTACCAAGCGTGTCTAATTAATCCTTCACATTCTTCATTAAGGAGATGTCTTATAGTTGACCCAGTTAAACTTTGAAGTTTTTTCAGTAAATGTGCGAGAGGGACCTACAGTTTCAAGCCGACTCCGAGCGGCAGATATTTTTATGAGGAGAAATACTCTCGTAGGTTTTGCCATTGCCTGCCGAGGGGCGATCGCTATTAGAAAAACCTTTTTCTTAATTTTGGTGTTTCACCGAGATTCGAACCTACGTTCTCTCTGTGAATTCCGAATGGTAGCCACGCACCAACCAATTCGGCTACGGCAGCCGCGAGATTGCCCATCGATAATGGGCCCAATTTTTCATTCAATAAAGGTTAGTATAGTGGAAGGGTTTGAGAGAAAGATTCTGCGGAAGATTTTTGTACCTTTGCACGTTGGCGACGCGGCGAGTATCGTAGCTGATGAAACAATGAGCTGTATGAGCTTTACTACGCCATAGACATAGCGCAGCGAATAAAGATCCAGCGGCTACGTTGGTTGGGTCATGTCGTCCGAATGGACACAAACGCTCCGGCTCTTAAAGTATTCGATGCGGTACCAGCTGGTGGTAGCAGAGGAAGAGGAAGGCCTCCTTTGCGTTGGAAAGATGAGGTGATATGTTCCACTAACGCCGGTTAGAACGAGAAAAAACGACATATTTAAACTCGGTCAAAATCGCGTAAGCGGTTATCGCGCCATTCAAGAAGAAGAGGAATGAATAAAGTATGGTGGACGAAGTTCATCAAGACCACGGGAAACTCTCTATGCCATTTTGTGTGAAGTAATTTCGCGGTTTATGGGGAAATGCCGCTGTATCTGCTTTTAAATACATTGACAATGTCGAAATTTAATATTATATTATATTTAAACTGAAGGCTTGTGGCACGTACAGGGTAGGCCATTTAAAGCGGGCCCATCTGGCAACCCTATAACTTTTGACAGGAACGTCAGATCGACTAGTGACATAGCGCGTTGGAAGCGTCAGTCCAAGACAATTTTTACCATGGAGCAGTACACTCCAAAAGAACGCGCTGAAATAATTCAGCTTTACATCCAAAATAACTTCTCAATTGTGAAAACTCAACGTGCGTTTAAAAAAAAAATAAAGTTAAAAGTGCGCCATCCAAAAGCACTTTACAGCGTTTATACGCAAAATTTATTAACCACGGTAGTCTCAGAAATACCAGCCACGCATCCAGACAACGTACACGACGTTCTGCTGAAAATATCGAGGCTGTACGAGCCAGTGTTGAGGAGGCTCCGCGAACATCGAGTTATCGTCGTTCTCAGGAATTAGGCATCGCCAGGACAACACTCAGGCGCATAATTCGCATCGATTTGAAAATGTTTCCGTACAAAATTCAAATGGCACAA